>JABFQA010000091.1:0-29094 GCA_022817065.1 Probaryconus sp. ZL-2020
GCGTAGCCTTGAACAGGTGCGAAGAATGCTTGTCGCAACATGCTGCTGCCCCCAAGTGTTCATCCTTAATATCACTGGTGAACAATCCTTGGGCAAATGCTGGTCTTGATTTAATTCTTAATGGCCAATCTGATGCCAAAAATGAAGAGGGTGAATATAATTTTTGTTATTTTGTCACAGTTAACGTGTCCGTTTAAAATGACAGAAGACTAATTTCAAAATTGAATTTTTTTTGTTCAGAATTTTGCTGTTCGGAAAAAGGTGAGCTGCTGACAATGAGGCTAAAAATACTTTGCGAGGACCGCTGCGAGGACATAGCGGTGAACCTCGCCGCTGCATGCGTCAGAACACTTCGAAGAGGCGATGGATTGCGTTCCGTATCTGATATCCATGACATCCAATACATGATGGATGTGCCATCAACTTGCCATCCAGCAAATTATGATAAATTGCAACATGTTTGTCCTATGATTTTTTTTTTTAATAAAACATTTTACATCATATAAAAACTTTGTCTATCTTTATTTTATCGCTTCTACCTGTTCTATAATTATTGATATTTCAAGATAAAATGTTCTATGGGAAAAATCTTAACGTCCAAAACTCAATACGAGGATTCTTACGACAAACTTGTTGGACCTTATCGGAATACTATAATGGGAACTTACACTGTACCGAATGTATATAACTTGAAATGGGTTTTTGTAAAATTTCTTGTTTCAAATTTCTCTTATTTTCTTTTATAAGGAGAAAATACCTTTTTTTTTTACTTTGAAACGAGTTAAAAAAAGTTACATTTTTATGTTCTAATCTGTCTCGAAAACAATTTTATATGAAATCATTGTATTCCATTTATTAAGGGATTTTGCTCCGATGCCTGTCTAAATATGCATTTACATCCCTGAAAAATATCGGAATTGCTTTCCTGACTATTTTAAAACTTATATCCCTTCGAATCGATTGAACCTTTGTTTTTCGATTTGTTTAACGTCGTATTTATTTTCACGTGCCATTAAATGCTAATACGTATTTATAAATAATATTCACTGATTTGTCAAATGAGAAGGAAAAGAAGCGTCGTTTAATTACAATGCAATTGGTGTTAATAATTACTTTAGCGTAGTCGACGTTCAGCGATGTGTATCCAGTCATCAAATTAGATCGAGGCCCTCTACCTATCACGCCCAGCACGAAGAGCAGAAATAATGATGCAACTTTAATTTTTGCTTTATACCTTTTTTCATTTATTCTGTTTACTTTACTTTATTTAAATTTACTAATTTGAAAAATTCTTAGATTTTCTTTTTATCTCATTTTTTATAAATGATCGTTATTACAAATTTTGCATTAGTTAATTATCAATAGAATAATTTTTGCAATCTTTCGTAACTGAAACAATTATGAAATACTCTTTCGAATTTATGTTAAAAGGAATTAAGAAATTATGCAAACTTAACAAATTTTTGATCAGATTGAGCGAAGGCTGTAAGAAATATAGATGATATTTACGAAGCGTATTAACTCTGTAATTGCGTATAGCTTTACTTTTTAACATATATTTCAGGGAAGGTGAAACTTTAAGTAAGCTTGCCGCAGAATATAAACTTTTTAAATTCATTATTATTTCAAACGCTTCATTAAACGGCGCCACTCTAATGCACGCTACGTACACTTCTTAAATGAGTATACCGTTATTTAAAGACTATTGTTCAAATATACTAAATTACTGAAATATTTAGATGAGCGGCAGGAAAATTCGTTTTAAGATTCATTGAATAAAGAAGTTCCAGTCATCTTTCACTCTGGCAACAACACAGCGCGAATAATTTATCACGAATGAATAATTATTTTATCATTCCTATATTTCCCTGTAGTTTTTAATTAATTACGCTTGATGTGATTGGGGACAAAATACCGTCTGACCGAATATATTCTCGATCCACTGAAATCGAAAACACTTGTTTTCATTCTATTTTCGTCTGACCAAACATTTACTCGAATCACTTTTAAGTGTACAATTCTTTTCAGTGTACATTTTTTTTCTTTTTTTCTTTTCTGTAAAATAATGATCTCGATAATAATTATTTCATGTCCCGAACGTCATCCAACCGCAGGACATAGTTAGTGTAACGTCGTGCTTGAATTTTGGGGGTTACTATTTGCGCAGAACGCGTTTGCCAGATTAATACGGTTGTGATTGCGAAAATTTCGTGTCCAACGTGCGCCGCTCACATGAGGATAGCAATGTTACTTTAGAATGTGAATCTCAGTTCAAGCAGCTGGCCGACTACGCAATGCTGAGCACGCAAGGACTGTCGCTACTGAAATAGCCGACGTCAGACAGCACCACTGCTGCCCCAGAAAGGTATCCGCTTTAACCCCCGTAAATTCTCTTTCAGTAAATATATGCATACCAATTTTCGAACGTTTATATTTAACCGTCATTTCAGTGGCGACTGTATGTAATAAGGGATGAAAAGTTACTTTAAATAATTCACACAAATATTCGGAGATTCGAAAGTCAGTTACAACCTCTGCTCGTCTGACTGCATTAAAACCTGTGCCACTTAAATAATGGATCGGCAACTATTATTACTTTTTTCTTTTATGATTTCGAATTATTTTTGTGTCTGACCAAATGGGATGTATATCACTGAGAATGGGTTGACTGTTTTAAAAGTTTTATCACTGAAAATTTTTATAGCTTACGATTTTAAAAAGCGCGTAAAACACCGCCACAGGTAATTTCCAAATGACGTTGGCAAATTTTAAACGACTCGCTGCTTGTTACCAACGTTTAATGGTATATTTTGTAAAGTTCGCGAATTCGTAAAGTTATTGTGTGACGTTCAAATTAGACTACCAAAACAAGTTGTATGGTAAATATCATGCACACGTGTTGACCGAATTGATGTTCAACAATTGATGTTATCTTCGATGCCCCGCTTGGTTTATCGACGTTAAAATGTGAAATGTTCACACACTATCCGTTTTGTCAATATTAATTCACCTTTTCGCTATTTGCGAGCTTCGGGCGAATTGAAAAAAAATTTCGCGAACATTTCAAATGTTATTTACATAATACCGTTCGAAATTATTTCAGCAAAGATATCGGAACAAAAACATTCCGACATTAATCATCTCACGTTATGAAAGCGCGGTTCCTTTTTTTTTATTTTAATTCAACGGGATTAACTAATTTCTTTATGGCCTGGTTTAGTGAAGAGAGATGGAGGGATTTTGAGCTTTTTCCATACTCGTTAATAAAATTGGCGCGTCTAACGAGTCGTAAAACTTGCCATTACTTTCGTGAAGCACTCAAAGGCAATAAATATTGCTCGCCCTTTGAGCCGGATGCACGCCATCATAAAGAAGCACACACAGCCAAAAATTTAGTTTTACTCATGAACTTATTAACAAATATATCGACGAGATAATAATATCGTTCACCGTATTATTGTTTGAATTGAATTTACGAAGAATTATCATAATTAGGAATAATTATTTAAATTTATTGGGTAATATTTAGTTTGTGTCTGACCAAATGTATATTTATACCACTTAAAATGTTATAAATTATACGTTATAAATTATATGTCTGATTATTTTAAAATTTATACTACTGTAAATGCTATTTTTAAATAATTGCACAAATAATAATTATTTCTATCTATTAATAAAATGTTTTTTTTTTGTCTGACTAAATACGTTAATGCGGAAATCAGATGCATTCACGAAACTGACCTAGATAATTTAACCGAAAATATTTGTATACCTAATTTTAGTATACCCTTTTTTATATCAGAAGCACGATAATCAATAATAGAAATCTTTTAATTAATGCATATGCTTAATTTGAAGTATGTGAATTTTACTGATTAATTTGGAAACCTCGAAGGCGCTTAATTGCTATTGATATTTCAGTGGAATCTTTCGAAATATCTGTTATTTTTCCAAAACATTGAAAAACAGTGTTTCACGATTATTTGAATTCCAACGAAAAAGCAGTTTATTGAAAATTCATCGTTCATTTCAAACAAATAAGTAATACTTGTAAATTCGTTAAAATGTGCATAAATTGTACAGTCTCCAATAAAACTGCATTTAATAAACAATCATTTGACGAAACAAGTTTTCAACAGAACCTTTCAAAATATAATAAACCAATGAGATTTAATGTATAATTTTTTGTATACATTTCCATATAACAATTTTGTCCAAAGCATTGTTTTGCATTCCATTGTATGTCAAAAATGTTAAAACAAAAAAAGTACTTTCTTTTCGTTCAATTAAATTTTCTACGAACCTTTGTTGTTATGCTAATTTTAACATTGCAAAATTAAATCAACAAATGTTTCAATGAAATTGCTCGCTTTTTTTTGTAGTATCCGAAAGTTAGTTTCATATTCGTGATAATCAATTCATTTGCTTCACTGAAAAATACGTCAAACATTCTCGGCATAACTCCCAAGTCAATCCCCAGTTAATTGCACGAAAATTGTCACCCGAAATAACACAGTGGTACTTATTTACGCGGAATGAAACACGACATATATCGCATTTGAAACAACATGAATAAACATGAGCGAAATTGAAAGTACGAATGCACGTTTCTATCTTCGCCTCGTTCCATGAAATATCCCATTAATGCACACGGTCAGGTGTCGCTTGTCACGAAATTAAGAATAATACGAGCAAGTTTAGATAATAGGTAAAATACGAGGAGCTGTATTTTGTATTTAATATTTTGACGTAAAGCGTTGTTTGTGATGTTTGGACTTGATCTCAAACGACGAGACATTTTGATTTCTGACCGTTCGTTTGTTTCAGGTAATCGCGAAATTTTGCATTAAAATGTGAAAGGTAATTTGGCATTTTTATATTACGGTTATGCTGAGATTATGTTTCCTATATTTTACATAATTATTTAAAAAAATACTTTTCCTTGAATCTCACTCATATCACAGATACGTTCTGCATAAAAAATGCATTATACATTAGACTGCTTTTCATCATTGTTTCACCTTAAAAGTTTTTATATGTCAGCTTTCTTTTTTTTTTCGTCGGTTCCTTTTTTATCTCGAACATTTTTTTCAGCCACGTGGAAAATTTTTTTTCCTTTTATTATACAACGTTATAAAACTGTTCATCATAATAAAATGAGACTCAGTTAAATAAAATTCATATCACACTTAATTTCCTTCCGTTTCTTATTAAATGTTTTAATTTTTATTTCGTCATACGTACAGCTGTCATTGACTTACTTGGCGTTATAAAAATGTCCTTTTTGACAGCGTAATCTAATTTTCGCAAATAATGGCAGACGGAATGCTTTTCCTTTTTACGACTCGGCATAATGTCTACGACAAATATTATCGTAAACTATTATTTGCGCGAAAAAAACCAACTTACGAGGTGCTTAGGAAAAACGACTTCCTAAGAGAAGAATGAAATTATGAAATTAAAGCTCATTCCTGTCTCGTCTACAATGGTTTACAAGAGAAATAAATTATTTTACTATGTTCAAGTAAACACACATTCTTTTTTAGATGTCCAACAAATTAACATTGAAAACCACAATAACAATTTACGATCGCACTGATTTTGCAATTTTGATTGTAATTGTCCTTTTTGTTAATTAATTGCAATTATAGCATGAAGTTTCAAACATTCGTTATCAACGAAATTGCAAATTTCGTCTTTTGCAAATTATTTATTTTTTCATATTCTTAGATAATATAATTTTTGCAAATTCCTCGTTGAAGTTTTTTTTTGCAAATTTTTAAGGAAGTTGATTTTTGCCAATTTGTTAGCGAAGTTTTTGCAAAATGTTTAAGATTCGTTGAAAGCTTGAGGCACATCACTGCAAATAAATTTACATAAATAGAAATGTAGGAATAAAATTATTTTCAGTTCACGTACAGGAAGCGAATATTTTAAAATCAATGACATAGAAGAAAATTTGAATTTGCTAAAATTTTGCAAATAACGACGTTTTAAGGGGAAACTTGAAACATAAATCCCGTACATTATTCAAGGACATTCGAGGAAATGGATTCACGAGTACGCGTTTAATTAAATATAATATATTTCGCGAAAATGCAAGAAAGTTTTTGCGATAATGTTGCTTCGACGTATCTCTTGTATTTTGAGAATTTTGCTAGTTTACGTGGCGGTGCCTTTTGAATAATGAGCCGCGATAAAACGATAAACTCACTCGGCCTTATCGCGAACGATTATTTGCGGCTTTCGAACAAAAAAAAAAAAAGAATCCTCGAGGCCAACGGGGACATTTCCGAAAACGACTCCTACCGGGCGCCAAAGAATTTTTCATCCTGTTCGGCCGGATATTTATGGCGGCAGGGTCGCAGCTTGGATCGCCAGTTCGCCAATAACTTCTTTTGGACTACGTATCGATTGTCTGTGACTGTGTGTCGGTGTGAGCACGCACGTGTGCAGTTACGTCGAGATCCTTACAGTCTCCTTTGAAAAAAGTCACGTGTTCAGCGTCGCTTCCCAAATGTTAGAATTTAAGTAAGTTTGATAACTTACGTTGAAAATAGGATGAACAAGTTTTAACTTCATCTCTAATTCAGCGATGTTTTCGAATTTCACGTACTGCTAACATTTTGCATGCCGTGTCGTGGAAATGGAAGTTTTAAACATGGTTAAACATGCATTAGGCGGCATCGAATGCCATGGGAACGTCATGAAATTGGTTCCATATGGATTATAAATACCACACTAGCGGCGAACTTCTGTTAAGTGCTGTTTTGATGACGCGCGATCAATTTACAGACACGCAAACCATAAAACAACTTTTAAAAAGGGTCAAATCGTTCCTAATTCCAGTTTAATCCTTTTAAACTTCGACTATGTTTTGAATCTTTATTGGACTGCAAAAGTTCTCGACAGAGTTATTTCACATTTTACGCAGAGAAAAAAATTCATAAAAATTACTAACTTCGTCGGTACTGTGGCAATATACTTTCCTCAATCAAAAAATGTGTATCTTTCTTTGTAATAATTAATATCTAATTTTTTAAATTTGATGGCAGGTGAATAATTTACACCAGGAAAAATATTATTTTTTACAAAGTGAGATAGTAATTTTTTGATTTTGAAAAGTATGCATAAATGATAAAACCTTTTTTCTCCGTATAGTAATTTATGTTATGTTCGTCACTTGTAAAAATCCAATTCCTAATTGCGAAATATTGCGAGGATATAAAATCTATAATAAATACCAGACGCCACGTCTGATGTATACGCCCGATGAATCATTTCGTTTCTTTTTTGATTGCGTTTCCTGCGAATGATGTTTTCTTGGGATTCGGAATAAATCATTCCGTATATCTTGGCATGTGTCACGTTGCGGTGAAGAATTAATATAAAGGCGACGCGAAAGTTCGGTCACGTACAAGATACGTATACATATTGAACATAATTTATCACTAAGAATAATTTCGATATGCTTAACTCTCGTCCTTTATTTTACCTTTAATTTTACTACAGCACACACATACACTTTGAAATACTTTCGAGAAATAAGTGATCAAAAGCTAATGTTTAACAGTCACGATAATAATTCACTGACAATTCTCTGGTGTCATTTATAATTTTCTCGAATACATTTGTCTGCGTCTTATTAATATTATTTTCGCAAATGAGTTTTACGACATTTGCAAAAATAATAAGACGTCAGTTACAATGATACAAAAGATATAAATGACAATTGATTTTCAATTGCATTACATTGGATAAAGTTTTACGAAAACGAGAGCCAACAGTAGACGTTGGCAACGACGAAATACATCTAATTTCGTGTAGCATAATCTAATAACACCTGACCAGGTCAAATTAAATTCAGTCTGAGTCGATTAGATCTAATTAAATTCCATCGAATGATGTTCAGTTTAGTTAAGTCACATTATTCCTGATTAGATATGATTAGACTTCGTTAAACCCAATCGACCATGTAAGAGACTTTATTAACTTCTGACTACAGCTGCTTGTCATTAATCTCCTTTTGACAAATTTTGTTGCAAAAAAAAAAAAAAAGAAAAAGAAAACGTTCTTAAAACCAAAAGTACACAGAGTAAAAAAATGTCAAATCCCATAGATGATAAGGAAATTGGCAAACTATTCTCAGACTTTTCGGGATTTATTCTGTTTGCAGTGGTTCTCATTACCATTGTCTGCTAACTGCATAAATTTGTTATTACTGTTTGCAAATATCATTGCAAACAAGTTGCCAAAACTTATTATCAATCGATAAACAAAAAATTTACGCAGTTAGCAGAGAATAGTAATGAGAACCACTGTAAACAGAATAAATCCCAATAATAGTTTGCCAGTTTTCTTATCATTTCCCATAGTTAATTCGTCATGAGAACTAAAGTTTTTTTTATCACTGTAACATAAAGTTTGTTCCTTTAACTAAAACTACAAAAATTTGTTTCTGAGTTTACAAACATATATTTTGGCCTCGTTACTGGTACATCCATTTGCTCGATTTGCCCCGCTCGTTGAATCTTATTATTTTTCCAGCAGCCCAAAACCCGCGGGAGGTTTCAATAACGTCACGCGTGAGGCATCATCCCCTTCCCCTCCCCCGCTGTTCTCTCTCACCCCCCTTCGCTCTTCCGACGCTATCGGTTTTTGTTCCGGGGTTTGCATACGTGTCGGACGGGGAGAAGACGCGTTCCTCGTTACGTATGCGTCCCTCGGGACGGCAATGAGATCGTCGAAAAGTAAGGCTTGTCCTCTAAATCAGGAAAACCACTCGGACTGTCGTGGGAGTATATTAGTGTAAATTATTATGGCACGCTACCCCGAGGAAGTAAAAAGTGAGCCCGGAAACCAGCGTCGGAGATAAGACAGTGGCGTAATGGCGAGTCGCCGGGGCACCTCTGCCGAGGCAATTTCCAACGTAAAAGAAGAGATAACTGAAAAATAAAAGAACTCGCGGGAAGAAAACGAGGGAATATATGAAAAATATGTCACGCCGGCGAAGAAAAATGACGTGCCGCGCGTTTTTAGAAACGAGTCGGTACTCGGCGTGGGGGACATTCTCTTTTTTTGGTCTTTAATTTTTTTTTTTTTTCTTTTTGACTATATTTTATTTTGATACACGGAGAAAGAAGCTTTAGAAAAATTACCATCTTCGTTGGTAAAGTGCGGATATACTTTCCCTTCCTGCAAAATTGCAATCCATAAAGTTTCAACAAGCTAGTAAATTTTAATAAACAAGATGGTAATTTTCCAGTCAGGGAAAATATATCCGAATATTACCAACAAAGATAGTAATTTTTATTGTTCTTATTTCTTAGTGTACTTTGGCAATCGTAAAAATATTTTTAGAATGATTTTCTGAGGGTTGCAGTTATTTGTTGCTGAGGTATTTGTTTTTTTGGGGGGAGGAGGGGGAATTGAGGATTTAGAATTGTTGGTTTCATAATTGTGCAGCAAACCACGGTGAATTAGAAGTGAATAAGCGTTATATCAGTGTCTGATTTGCCACCTTGGAAGATTAAAGGAAAAGCGGACTCGAGGGAAAATCGCTCATTCTCTTGCCACGATTCCGTTCATTTGGCGCAGGAATAGCGGGACGGAGCGACATGGGACTTCCTCTTTTATACGCTGATACCATCAGTCTAACTCGAACTAACCTTCCCACGGGACACTTACTTAACGGTTAACACCTTACTTACTCCATATGTACTAACTTAACATAATTCACATTTTTACATTTGTCACCGAAACGAATTTCATTCTGTTACTTTATTAAAAAAAAACATTCTCCTTCTGTGTAAAAAAAAAAAAAAATGTTGTTATCATTTCAAATTAAAATTTCTGAAATTAACACTTTGGTTGGTAATTAACAACTGCAGAGTAAAAAATTTCCTCGTCGAGAAATACATTTGTACAACCAAATAAATTAATAAAACAAAAATTTTCTCTCGACTTAATTTACTGATAAAATTGTCAGCATCGAATTGTCAATGAAATTTCCTGAACGAAATTAGTTAGTAAATGTTAATGCATTTTTTTTCAACTTTTCCTTCAATTTGTTTCTATTAATATAAATTAAATTGACGCTGAAATGATGTTAAAAGTGTCAGAGTGAATAATTTATGAATTTTCAGTAAAAGTGTATTTTGGGGAAGGACGGGATTAAATAATGCTTAATTTATGAAAACGCCATAGCTAATTAAATATTAATTAATCTTCGTATATAATTTCAGCGTATTTACATTTGGTATAACATGTCATTTCCAAATGTCCATTATTTTTGACAACGTTTGATTTAATCAGGGTGGAATTAATGCATTTGCATTACAACGCGCGAGAAGCTCCTCTATATTATAAAATTTAATAATACATCATAAATAAATATTTATTTATTTCGTTTAATAATATTTAAAGCTTTAAACAATTATCGATTTCATTTTAATACTAATATGTCTGCGTCGTGCATATTTATACATTAGCATAAGCAAATTAAGCCTATGATTGATCGTGTCAGATTGACTGACAAATTGTGCAAACAGCTTAGAACCAAAGGATGTATACGTAACGTCAAAATGTTAGTGAATTCATTAAACAAACTTTTAATAAAAATATTTCAACGAAAATCTGTTTTTTTTTTTTTTTTTGTACTTGTATGTTTCGTTTTTGCTTTGCTAGATTTAATGTAATGACCAGACAATAAAATTTTCACTTTTTCCATTCATTATAAACATAATAATTCCTGTTCCAGTAATAGTGACAATTAGAAGTATTAACTCGCTGTCTCCATCATGGCTAATCATAATTAATTTTGCGCACGTCATTGTCGACTGAAATAACGACATATTTGGTTTAAAAATAAGCCTGTGGTGCTTCATTATTCTCTCCTCCCCCCTCCCCCCCCATTTTCCTCATCGCTTAATATATCCGCTTACAATCCGTCAGCATAAAAAGTGAGTACCAACTGCTTTATTTCGCTCATCCGTCTGTTAATTAGGAAATGAAAATCAATAACTAATACATCTCATTTTAAACGCAAACAATGGATCGGTGGGATAAAGTAAAGAAGCACCAGTTGTGAGTGAATAATTATCGGAAAACGATGTATTGCGGTAATACATATTACTTCGTATCTATATATAATCATATATTATATATTATTCATGACAAAATAACGTTAATATTTTATAACGTGTATTGATTTATTGATATTTAAACGTTTTAACGTTACGCTGTTATTACTGACACTGTTACATAACGAAGAAAGTCGAGTTGTAAATTCTATTGGGAATTAATTCTCACTCAATTATCATTCAGAATTTCACGTGAAATTAGATTTGACGTAACGTGTAATGTATGTTTACGAAAATTATGTTATGGTAAGGTAATTGTGATATTAAATTGTCTTTAGGGTAACGTGTAAATTAAACCGCATGTGGTTTATTGCGACGAGAAAAAGGAAATAAACTGTAATTTTCTCTTTTACGTACATTTGTCAAAAGGACCTTAATATATCGTTTCAAACAATTGTATAGTTGAACTTTTGGAATTTGGAATAGAGAGTTAGTAAGGCCCTGACAAGGGTTTCCTGAGGGTTCGCAAAAGGCCTTAACGTGAATCAGCTTAGGCCCTTTTTAGAGCCACTTAAAAGTTGTTAACAGTCTCGAGTGCACCTGGAACCGAAACTCTTACCAAAGTAATCACGTAACCTTCAATCTCTCCCATCCCTTCTCCTTCAACTTTAATTTGTTAAAATTATTAACACTAAAAAAATCTTTAAAGCAAAAAAATCTCACCAACTTTTTAATAAGGAATTATTAGTAACTAAATTTTCTTAATAAGTTCTGATAAAACTTTGTACAATTTTCAACGGAAAGCCAAGTGGCTTTTACCATAAACATAGAGACGATATACGTTAAAACTTTAATTGGTACATGATGAAACTTGTGCTGCTGGGAGAAAACCAGAAGGGGTGGGAGTGACATAAACTGTTACTATTTTCCGACCTTCCTTCTGCAGTGACTAGGGTTAAAAAGAGCTATAATTCCACTTGCTCCCTTTTAATCGACGGTTATATCACATACTAATTAAACTTTTAACTATCATTATGCAATATAATCTTATTGAATTTATCCTTTGAATCCCTTTGAAGTACCATTCGTTTAAATATATCGAAAGCTTAAAAACGGTAATTAAAGAAAATACAAATTTTCGCCCTAGGGAGAAAAAAAAAACTTTACAAAGGAAAAAAGAATGGTATAAAATAATTGACGACGCAGCTTCACCGAGGATACGATCAGAATGCGGCGGTATCGATTTCAGAGGGTGGAAGGAAAAAGCAGGTCATTCTGCCCGATAACATAAACATCGCGTACTCGCATCGGACGCGCGACACTTGAGCCGCCAAGCCGGAAAGAGTGGAACGTCCGAAGGGGCAACGACATTTGGAGCTTGATTGATGCGTCTCCGGCCGGCCCTACGCGCTAAAGTGTTTTCGAGCTTGCAGGCGCCTGCTCGTCGAGCTTTTCGTCCGAAGGGCTCCCCCCCGACCCACCCCAGAAAATTATTGACCTATACATTGTCCGACTATCCTACATTCGAGTCTATTTCAAGTCAATAACAAGTTGGCTTTGGCATGCTGAACGATTCAGGTTCATGAACGCGTTTGACAGTGAACTGGCAAGTGATACGAAACAAAAAAGATACCTTGCAGTGGTTCTCAACTCAAAACCTTTTGACGTTTTAAATCTGTCAAGGTGTATCTTTGTAGATTTAAAATGTTAAAAAGTCTAACAAGTATTTCCAATAGTTTGAGCAATAATATGTTTTGAGTTGAGAACCACTGCAATGTTATTTTTTTCCATATTACCCATTAATTATCGTCTATTGTTTGAACAGTACAGGTGAATTATGAACGCGTTTGAACTACTGGTGTATTTTGAAATGGTTGAACTGTTGTTGGATTTTGAAATCTTGGATACGTCTGTTTGTAAACAACTGAAATTTAATACGCTGTTAATGATGTAAATTCAGAAACTCATCATCTAAAGTGTATTTAGGACTTACATCGATGGAATACTGTTTACATATATTCTGATACTGGTCAGGTTGACAATCTCTATTTTGATAATAAGATTTACTTATGTAATAGTTCAATATATTGATAATATGATATAATTCGATATACAGGGCGTATGGGACGATCCATATAGATGGTGCTAGTAGGTAGGTAAATTATTGACCTACACATCACCCTCGCAGCCTGATACTTAACTCTCCCGCTGTTCCGAGCCACATCCTGCATTAACAATTGCACACTTGCGCACGACATGTTCGATTATTACAGAACATTGCATTTATTGTTCTACATAATCGACAATTTTGACACATTTAATGCTCACGTTTTCTCACAACAAAAGAGCAGATATTAAATTGTAATGGGTAATTAGAAACAATTATTTACAACTTGCTGACAGTCCAATAACGAACAACCGATAAAATGGTTATCGAGACAGTCGTTTCTTTTTTTGTTTCTATATTGGGAAAAAATCGACAGATGTGACAAAATTCCAGACTATTTTTTAACATTTTTATTCTGTATACTTCATGAATTCGCGATATAAATTTAATTAAATTGTGAGATTAAAAATTTCAGAAATAATTTTTTTTCTCTTTTATTTTTTTTTCTCGTTGAATTGGACCATGTTTTTGGAATATTAATTATCAGGTTTGACAGTAATCTCATTCGATGACACAAACAAGTGCTTTGAAATTATCCTCAATGCGTAATTATAATCAGAGTCGAATAATATTAATCAGGATAATAGAATTATCATAATATCGGATTATGAATATATAATATATCATGAAAGTATTTTATTTATTAACAAAACTTATGTCGTAAATTAGAATTGTGTAATTAAATTAGAATTACAGATTGATTGTCAAAACAATTTCGTCGAACGAATTCCGTGGAATAATTTACAACGTTACTGGAGTACTGCAAGTTATAATTACTGCGTAATGGACCGATAATTATTTCAAATCAAACACCGCTTCCAAATAACTATCAATGGATTTTATGAAAAAGTTGAATTGTTGTCAAATTACCAGAATGCGTTTGCAATTAGAGAACAGTAATAATATGCATTCGGTATATACTTCATGGTACGTCTAATTTCATTTTGCAAACAACAGGTGTAGCTAGAAACGTTGCCATGCATGCATTTCAGTAACGAGAACATACGCGTTCGCCAATTACACTTTTATTAATTTGCATGTCGAAATGAATCCCTTACTCGTCACAGTTAAAATTCAAAATTTATTTCTAACATAACATTTCTCTGCATTCTTCATTCTTTTTAAACCTACACTGAGAGAAAAGTATATTGTCGTGATAACAATAATTTTATATTTAAACCACTTGTTATTGTAGTAACCATTTTTATTATAATCACCATACGTTATTGCATACGTTGCATCGAAAAATCACCATACGTTATTTTTACCAGTATAATATTTATCTCTGAGTGATATTTTTCATCGCGATTCAACAAACACAATTCCAATTGAAATTTTCATTACTCGATATTTCTCGCAGTAAAATATATGCGAATCTAAAGATAGTCATTTAATAAATTCCCTCTTTAAAGTTACATAATCCCCGGTTGCTCGGAGGGTAAGAAACAAAGAAACAAAACACGGGTTTTTCATCATCGATGATTGAAATGCGGATTTGTGGATCCATAAAAGGATAAGGCAATGAGAAAAAGGCCCGATATAGTAATCGATCCTTTATTGGTAAGATTATCGAAAAGCACTCCATTAGGACAGCGGTCGGAGTTGTTTTTCGGGTCTTCATTGGGCTTTTTGGTCTTATAGCGAAGGAGCGTAGGAAGCCGTCCAATACATACAGCCTTTCACTGCTTGTACGAATGTGGGATGCTTTTAGCGTTTTATTACCCTGACCACTCTTGGGCGGATCTCCTCCGCCCTAATCCAGATCCATTCAATTCTTCAGCGTCTCTGGCTTCGCTATCTCCGCGCTCCTTTTTCTTTCTGTCGACATCTCCAAATACGTATCCGGCACAGCAGCAGTTTCATTTTTGTTTCAGTCAAAGACAGACGCCTCAGACATCAGCTGCATCGATTTTGCAACGCGAAACTTGAATTATTCCGACCTTCCTAACTCACGGACCCCACCTATTCCTCGTTACGAATTTAAACTTAAACAAGAATTATTGTTTTCTATTTTTTTTTTAAGGATGTACCGTAAGATACAGTCATATTCATAATTAAAAAAAAGAACTGTGATACTTGTTTTAAATCAATTTCAATTCTGAATTGAAATAACAACTGGAAAGATGTGGTTTAATTAGTCAAAATTTGGTCGATTATTTATGGAAAATGTGAAATTAGTTGCACTTTCTAAACTGACTGTACTCGTTAACCAATCAAGTGCCTCCTTTCTGATGTATCAATTTCAAGAAAATCTCATTATTTTGAATTTACTAACAAACATACTTAATTCAAAATTCTTACATTCAAATTCTTAAATTCAAACTCATAGTTTTTAATATGAAATTATATAATGTTTGTTGTTAAACTTTTTTACCGAAGAAGAAATTGAAGCTGCATACTAACATTAGAAAATTATTTTCTGTTTTGTTTTGTAATAAATAATAATTGAAAATAAAATTTGAAGTTTTTCCGCAACAAAGCTCTCAGAAAACTTTCTCTTGGATTATAATAATTACGCTTCGGTAGATCCAAATTACGCGTCCCGATCGAACTTGCGACGTAATTAAACTGATCGGTATCACAAGGAAAGAGAGGCGCATTTCCTGTCAAAGGTTCTTTGCTAACAAAGGCACGAACTTACGTGAAGTTCAGAGAAACGATCTTTGAAAAAAAAAGAAAAAAAAAAAAAAAGAGGGGAAGAATCATTTTTAAAGCGTCATTTTTTCGTGGACATGCTTCAAAACAAAAGTATAACGAACTTTCGTGTATCTCTACATCGAGAAACGTTGAAACAAAGTGAGTCAAAAAATTGTTTTATTTGTTGTCCGTTCTACTTTACAAGCAATGCACCGGGGAGAGTTTGCGATTTTTTTGCCCTTGCTCTACTGTTGTTTATGTGACAAAAAAAAGTACATTCAGATAAATGAGCCGTGAGATATAGATATCAAAAAAAGCTCTTACTCTGCGCAAGCTTGAAAGCTTTCGAATACTCTGAATTCAGAAAATTGATTTTGAAGTTTGCAAAGATAATTTTTTTTTTGACATTATATTTCATACGGTAACCTTTATGGAATTACATCGAAAAAGCAATCTGAATCTGCATAAAAATTGCAATATCTTGATTACTATTCCTGAGTGTATGGGTTATATATACCAATTCGAAAGGGGGAAACCCCTTTTAATGTCTTTTCAAATTAATTCTACTTCTCAGTAAATTTCTGTCCTTCGTTCACGACACAAAGTACCTCCAAATGCGATTTCTCTTTGCTTTGAAGCTGCTAGGAATTTTATTCGCGTTTAAATCGAGCAATTAGAATAGCTTTCCACGTGATCAAATCTGATTCGAGTATAATCGTATTTATCGACATTTTTCGACGAGTATTTATAAATCGTGTCATTTTTCATAAACGAATGTGTCGTTAATTTTTAATCAAGTTGCAAAAAAATATTTAGCAAAGAAATTTCGATAAAATAATAGCATAAATTGTATCAGTAAAAATTATTATTATTATTATTTTATATATTTTTACTGCAGTTCCATTTTATATGAAATTTATGTTTTTTTATGTTCTATAAAATGTATTGGAGGAAATTTAAATTTTGATGGAAATATAAATGATAAAAACAGCATAAAAGGAACATTTTAATTATTGCAGGTACAAAATTGAATGCATCAGAAATCAGACGCAATGCCATTCAGAAGACGTACACGAAGTAGTATCTCAATTTCCATTCGCTTTTATTGCATCATTTCTAATCTGTATCGCGTAGCAGTTTATGTGCAACAAGTTTATCGTACAATTTTACAGATGCAGAGAAGCAAGCATATCACGATTAAATCTACTGTTTTTCCCTAACGTTCTTTTCTATGTTTCAATCGTCTCTGAAAGTCATTGAAACCTTCCGCATAAATTTTTGCATAAAAAAAAAAACTTTGACTAAAACACACTTTACCAAAAAGACATTTCCAGTTAAATGAAATTACCAACTGATCTGTTTTTAACCAGTTTTACAGGACTTGCAATTCAGGTGAAATTAGATCCTTTGCAAACAAAAAAAAATTGCAAATTTAATGGCAACAAAGTTATCGCAAAAAAAAAACAGGAAATGGGCACAAAGGGCATTAATAATGAAAGCTTTATTAAGTGAAGTTTGAGATAAGAGACGTTTTACATCAGTGGGTTCGAGTTTTTTTGCAAAACTTTGAGACGACATTCTCATAGACGTTGCATCTGGAATGTCGAGGATGAAAGATTAGTTCATCGAACTATTGGGAGCCGATTCGAACGGGAATAGTTCTTACTTTATTACAAATTCCTGCAGAGTGCTGAGAAGGAAATGATCCTGTGTCACTTATTATGTCCAGTAATTCAAATGTCAGGAAATGTTATTCTCTCGGATCTAAAGTAACCCGTCGAATTGCACTCTTGATAAAATGTTCTTTTTTTTTTTTTGGGATAACGATTGTAGAAATGAAGAAATTTCATATCATGCATTCGAATCGACTTTGCAAAAAAAAAGAAGTCCTACTTTCGATTTTACAAATTACTTGAAAATATCATTCCAGAAGATACATTTTTTCGCTTTAACGTCAGCAATTGAATTTGCAAAAAATTTTCAAGCGTTTAGAAATTTGCAGCTGTTCGTTTTAACGACTCCGAGTGAAACGAAAAAAAAGTGCAATTTGACAACCGGGACATTTCAAAGGGATCGTAAAAATAATGTTTGCAATAACAGTTTTTCGCACGCTCGGTAACGTTTGCAGATGATGATTTACAAGTAATAATTTCGTGCCGTGCACTTGGGTCTCGATAGACGATTTCTTTGTGGAGTGGCCCTATTCGTCGAACGAGTATTGATCATATCGAGGGAAAGAGCTTTTGCACAAGTTGCGTCGTCTGTCTCACATCCGGTTGCGGTAAAGCTGCGCTGCCAAATAGTCATTTCGACGTTTGACCGGTTCAATTTAAAAGAGGAATACCAAAGCCTCGATTCCGGCTATATCAAAGTATAATGGCTTACAGGTTTAACTTTCGGATTAAGCTTCGATTGTGACGGTTATGGAGTTCTAACTCGACCGTTGAAACGACAAAAGTTCTACACCAGACGATGGTTCGACCTTATATTTGCCCTCAATTTCCATGCACTTCTTTCTTTTTTTTTTTTTTTTGCAACACTCGCAAAAAATTTTTCTTCCTCTTCTTCTTAATAATCTTAATTTCTTCTTTTAGATGGAAATTTGATCGAGTGGATGGTTATGAGGTGAGAATCCCTTGAAATTGCAAATTTTATTGTATCATTTTATCTAAACCGAGTGGAAGGAAAGCTGAACTTTTTCATTAGGTATAAATGTTATTTCGTTAATGTTCGCTTTGAACTTTTGGCTTTGAAATAACAACGCGGTTAATTCAGGATAATCCTCCAAAATTACTTTTTGGTTTAATTTGACGAACGTTAAAAATGGTATAATGTGCGATCGAAAAGGCGCGGGATTAACGAATTAAATGACCTTATTAGCTTGACAAATGAATATACGATATTCGGGACTTAGCATAAATTGTACATTAGCAAATGCGAACGAGGTAAACTCTTTTTTCTTTTTTTTTTAAACAAAATGCGGATAATACAAATTGTCGTACTTTGACGTCCAAATGGTATTTTGAATGTACCGAACACGGTAAACGATAATTTATCGCGAATTGAATTAATTGAAGTTCCTTGCTACCTAAATTATTTATGCCAAGTTAAAAGTGCCAACGGTTAATAGCAAACAACAGCGCTGTTCGATTTCCAAATCCTCTGAAATTGCGTTATATTTCGTTTCATTAAATCGCACATTACATTTCAATTACTTTTTTTGTGAAAATTTATATATTCGCGTTTGAAAATTAATTTTCGACTTTGACGATTTGGTTTGAAGGGAAAAATATAGAGAAAGACAGAGAGATGGAAATGGCAAAAAAATACTTACACGTGAATTTCATTTCAATTAATCGTTGGAACTTTAGAAATTATAGAACAAGACTATGAATGTAAATTACACTTACTTTATGATCTTAATTTATTCTGTCAGGAAAACTTTTGCACTCTGAACACAGCGTAATTAATTTGATAATCATTTAATTATGAACTAATTTAACATTTCAAATTTCAGATATAATTTTCAGATCACAATGTAATTTTCATCTATTTTTTTTTCGCAATGTTTGATTTTCATACGTTCTGAAACTTTTGTAACTTCATTCTCAATTAGCAAATTGTGAACCTGACGTTATGTATTTAAGTGGCGGACATTTGAAAAATAAAGAGTTTATTCGAAGAAGCCGAACCGGAAGTCGACTTATTGCATTTTGTCTGTCGCGTACACAAAAAAGGGAATTACCTGATATGGCTTACCGCGTAGCAATGCAAAATTCCAACATCCTGGCGTTTCGCAGACGAGTCTATTTCTCATTCAAAAGGCGTGGCGCGTTGTTTTGCGCTAATCGATGTCTGGCTATTGATATGGTGGCATCGACTTTTCGCTCTTCGTCTCTGTGGTTGATTAAGAATTTTTTTTTGTCATGCTTCTGACGAACTATTGTTTGCCCAACGAAATCACGGTTCCTTTCATTTTCATGTTTATTCCGAAGTTTATTTACTTGGACAAATGAACTTTGTGGCAAATCCGAAGGCAACAATTATTTGGGACCATTATCAATATTTGATTGGTCCAGATCCAAAACGACGTTTGTCAAATTGAAACACCGATCCAGAGTTTGAACGATGAAATTTGCAATCGCCGTAATTCTGAACAAATAATCAACTGTGAGTTTACTCGTGCAGTATCTTATTACTTTTTGAGATCATGAAAGGTCTTCAAAGCCGTTCCAATAGTTTTATAGGTTTCTCCTAAAGTAATCTCATCCTATGACCACTTTCGGGATTTTTTCTTCGAAGACTTTTCATCTATTTCCTTCAGTATAAAATATTGCTTTAAAGTCATATCAACTTCGAAAGAAGTATTTATACGTTACTTCAGATCCTCAATATTGCAGAAACAATAGAACATAATTACACACATATATATATAACAAAAAAAAACTTTTTCAACCAAAAAAAAAAAATTTCTAAGCTCACGTTGGAACTCCCTCAACTTTCAATTAACGTCTGTTATCTCGTGAGATAAATTCACCAAATATTTACTTCTTAAAGTGAAACTCTTTGTAAGTACAAGTGAAAGACGAAAAGGATAGATGACAGTGGGTATTACAACACAAAATAAGCGTAAGTGAAGATGAAGAGAAAAAAAGAAGAAGAGGACAAAAAATATATATAAAGAACAAAAAAAAAAAAAAGAATTGAGAGTGAGTGAGAGAGAGAGAGAGAAAGGCAAGGAAAGTTTTATGTGGTTCGCAGGAAGAGATTAGGTTGTTCCTACTTTTTGGAATGCCCGACGACAGAAGTTGTTGGAGCTTCTTGAGTAAGGAGCGTCATTTGGACAAAGATGAAAGAGCCAACGAAAGGGGTTGGCAGTTTCCATTCGACACGTACGAAGAGTTGCCTAACGTATACGAACTTATATCGTGGAGCTGGAGAATGGAGTCTAAACTCCATTGTCGGAATGATTTAGACGAATGCAGCTCGTAAAGATAAAACGAAGAGATTTAATGAAAGAGAGAGAGAGAGAGGGGGAGGGAGAGAGAGGAAAAAAAAGAGAGATGGGGGAAGGGGGAAATGAAGCAGTAAATAAGAAGAGACGGGCCATCATTTGCAACGACAGTTCTGCGGAATATGAATGTCCGAAAAAATTGCATACGTGGTTATACACTATTTCATACCGCAGCTCGCAAAGAAGAGTGAGAAATTCCAATTCGTTTTTATGGGGGCACTATAAATGCGGGGTCGAAGGGTGACTTTAACAGCGCGGGGTGTTGAAGGACTTTCAAACTGGTATTTCATAGTTCAAACGACATTCGAGGAAAATCTTAAAACCATATTTTTTTTTATGTTTCTCTTACTTTTTTTTTATAAATACATTTTTGCGATCAAAAAAATTAGCTCCTCCGAAAGTGGGTCTGAAATTCTCATCGATTAATTCGTCGAAGTTAGATTTTGCAAAATCTTTAGTGAGGTATTTTTTTGCAAATACTTTAATGAAGATAACATTTGCAATTTTTTTAGTGAAGATGCAGTAAAGTTTCCAACGTTTATTATCAACGAAATTGCAAATTTCATCTTTTGCAAATTTTTAGTTTTTGCAAGTTTTTGCAAAATGCATATTTTTTGCAATTATTCGATGATGAGAACTTTAAAAACATCTCTGAAAATTAATCTGTCTTGTTTTCTGTTTCGTTCGATAATTTTGATATATAAATTTTACAAATATCTCATTAATGGACACCGGATGAAATTTTAGCCGTTAATTTGATCGGGTTGAAATTTTCTGTGAACTTGGAAGGTTGGTTCAATGAGCTGAGATCATTCAATAATGAAAATAATTTCTGCTCTGATAAAAAGGCCGAAGCGTAGACCCGTAATGTTCCGAAGCAAATATGCTCGTTGTACAAATTAATTATTATCGCGTTAAGTGGTAATCTGAACGATACGAAGCGATGGATAATAGAGCCGATAGTAATAAGGGATGATCAGCAGATAAAACGGCGAGGGTAATGGCGGTTGTAACGACGCACTAGGCGTCCAGAAAGGCAATCAATGCCTAAAGCAATAGCTTGATATCGCGAACGTGCAACAGTCCCTCTCGAACCGAGAAGGATCCCTGACCGAGAATAACCGCAATGGAATATTGGGTGTCGCCGAAAAGCAACATCGATACCTCATTTTTGTTGGCAAAATTCTTTTTTCTTGCAAAACCTAGAAACATTTTACAAATCGTAGTTTTTGCATAAAGTTTCTTTTTAACCTCGCGAATGCAATTACAATTTGTAAACCGTTTTAAAAAAGTTCGCGAACCCAATTACAATTTGCAAATTGTGTTTTTAAAAGTTTGCGATATCACGATAATCGAATCAACAAATTTTTTAAAGTCAAGTTTGACGTAACGCTTTATATATTCTGTTAATTAAATATTTGAAATTTTGTAACGGACAATTCATTACATTTTTCCGGTGGATATAATAGCTAATTATAATTTCAATGCACGAAATGTGAATATATTTCCATGAATTAACTTTTTCATCGTAGAACATTATTTGTAATGTGAACTCGTCGCGAAATCGACGTAAATTTTTCATATTTTTTTTTTTAATGCTCGGTGGTTACAACCAAACAACGGTATTCTAACATTATTTTCATGTATTTCATGTATTTCATTATTATTATTATTTTTTTTTTTCTTTGAACGTAGCAAACAATAAAAATCAACGCTTTATTTGGTAATTGTTTCAGTAGAAAAATTTTCTTAATGTTTTGTTACAATGGTGATCAATTTTTATTATAAAACATTTTTTATTCATTTTTATGAACGTTATGGTAAATTTAAGATTAATAATTTCAAATTGTTTATGAATTCTTTTTTTTTTATGTATACTTTCTGTCGTGCGTTGAATATCGAATATAACTTGTCTGAATTCACGGAAAAAAATATTTTTCAAGCGATTTGCTCGGTAGCAATTTTTATATGACTATCGCGAGTATAGGAAAGAAGCAGCAGCAACCTCGATTGAACCGAATTGTTGGAGATCTTTTATGTACCGACAAAACATTTGCTTTATTTTTGATAAAATATTGGCTCGTGCTATTAACCTTTCGAAAACAATACGACGAAAAAAAAAAAGAAATGAAATAATAACGGATATGAATGTAAAAAGTGTTTTATTTTTGAAATCAATATTTTTCTATAATTTCACATGAATTTCAATGGATGACAAACTCGTACATTGAAAATCGTATATCGAACAAATATTATACTCTTTCAAACTCAACAAAGTTATAACGAAAAAAAAAAAAAAAAAATTTAATAATGAAAATATTTGAAACACGTCAGTAAACCGTAATTACAAACGTATTAAAATAATAGCGATCTTTCGACGAAAATTGGAGAGCGTAGAAAATTTTATCAAAACCTATTTCTATTCACATTTTACGAAGAAATAGCTTTATATTTTACAGTACAAATTGCACAAGTATTTCAGTACCTTATACGTACGTGAAATGTGAAGCCGATATCGTCCTTGAATCAGAGCCAAACGAGCTTTTTCTTGATCTAAGTTCTGGCGCGTTACAGATTCACCATATTATATTATCTTACCGACATAACACGCTACTAAAAAGAGATGCTATGCGCTGTTTATTTAAATAAAACCAGATAAAATGTTGCTATCGTCATAAATCAAGGCATTCGAACGTCACATTAATATTCTCAATGTGCCGGAAGTTTTCAACGTTTATATTCCACGAATTTGTATACTTTACATATGTAATAAAAAAAGAATCTTAAGAAATGATTCCATTTTATCGACATTTATCCAAAAATCAAGAAAATTACAAAAATTTGGCGCAGTCGGTAGGACAAAATCAGAAATTTTTGTCTGAATTATTCAAAATTCGTTGAAAATGTCAAGCAAAAAAAGAAACAATTATATCTTTAATTTCAAAGCTCAAATAACGTGAAAAATAAATGAAATTCAAAATTTTGAACGTAAAAAACAGAAAAACAAAAAATAATGTAAAAATATTCAATTTTGAAGTCTAACGTTAAACTCGGAGTAAATTCATAACCTTCGCGAGATTATTTCGCATTTTATCTGCTCACTTCCCACAAAGCTCATAATGTCAAAATTACAATGCAGATTTATAGCTAAAGATATTGTAAAATATTTGCCTCATATTTTTATGCTTTACGTGAAAATAATATAAACCAGGTTAAAACAAAATTGATACGATAGAATAGAGATTTTGGAATCCTTAATATCGCGACCCGAATAACATCGAGGATGTCATTTTCGATATCCTGATGATCGTGCGATATTTTTCGTGAGACTGGAAAATGCCTAAAAGACCGCTTTCGCGTGACAGCATGAAAACACTTCGAGACAACGCTCGTATACTCGAAAGAATATTTTATGTCGACTTGACAGTAAAATTACCCCATGAAAACAACGCGGGTGTGATATTTTCATGCTTATAGTAGAAGCAGGAAAATTTATTAATGGTCTTGAAAGAAATGAATGTTTAGAAAAATATTAATAACCAATAATTTGCGTTTATAATTAATTAAGAAAATCATTATATTTGCATTGAACATTGAAGAAAAAAATTCACTTTTTATAATAAACAAATGGAGCTGTAAAAAAATGATGAGTTTAAGTGAAAAGAGCGTTTGTTGGAAGGGTAAAAGATGACGCGGACTTGGTCTTGACTTTCGTACAAGTTGCTTTTGTCAGTAACAACGGATGGATGACGGAATCAGAAAAATCGTTCAAGCAGTCGTCCTTGCCCTCGCGCCTGGACTCGCGTCAAGGCCACTTGGCCTCGGGCGCAATGCACCCGATCGTCTATTACTCCACTTTAAACAACCCTCATACTGTTAACCCGCGTATGTAAATACGCGCATTAAATGCATGGAAACGTAGTCCGGATAAAGAGTTTCTGCGTACCGAACTTAACATGATGTATGCTTAGGTCCAGCGTTCATTCATATTTTTTTTCCGTCCAGTCAATATGGAAATTTGATTGGATACCATTTTGACGAACCACTTAATTTGTACAAATTGCCAACGAAAATTGATGTTGTGTTTACTTTTCGACCATTCCTAAATTACGCCAGAAATCAATCTCAATTTGATGCGTCAAAAATAAGTTTTTCATCAGAAGGCGAATGATTTTTATTACGATAAGATATGAATAAAAATTATAACCTGAGGAAAAACAGTTTAAATATAATTCATTATGGTATACAATGAATTCACATTTTATATTAGAAAAGTATATTAATTTGGATA
Source organism: Probaryconus sp. ZL-2020 (assembly GCA_022817065.1). Taxonomy (NCBI): domain Eukaryota; kingdom Metazoa; phylum Arthropoda; class Insecta; order Hymenoptera; family Scelionidae; genus Probaryconus; species Probaryconus sp. ZL-2020. Next base: position 25,194 of record JABFQA010000091.1, read on the forward strand.
ATCTGTGAGACTGTTCTAAGGGTATATTATTATGCTAATAAGATATATCGATTCTGAGAATTTTAGCAATTTCTGGCAATTTCATTGTACTTATATAAACTAGTATTCTAGTATATTTTTTGAAATAAAAATAATAGATACTGAAGATTGAGAATTCATGAAACAAAATGCAATTCACATAAGAAAAGATGCTTATAGTTTGAAGTGCTATAATGCTATATTGAATTGACAGAAAACTTCTTTATACAGAGATCAAATGGCATTTTGAACCGGATGATCACTTATTCAAGTTGATTTCGTGTTTCTCTTAATTGATTGCAGGATAAAGTTTTTTTATCGATTTGTAAGGATCTTAGGATCAATTGACACTTGTTCGGCAGCTCCTTCATAGACGCTTAAGTAAGTTGCTTTCGTTCCTTTAGTCGGATTGCGGCAAAATATCTATAAATACCTGGACGAGGTGTTATTTTTAACCGGACTTACACACGCATGAACGAAGGGTTCCTGCTCTGCAACGATGTCCTGGGGAACTCGTTCTCCAGAAATATCACGTAATCCTGCGTAAACGCGAGCCACGCATTTCGACTTCTCGTCTTTTTCTTTTTCCATTTGCTAAGTTATAAGAGATGAGCCAATGGTGAGCGAGCATTTTTTTTTCGCCCGATCAGAGTTCGATGAATTATTTAAAAGTTTGTTTGGTATGAAAAAAGGTATACAGGTTTTAAATTTCTTTCGTTGGTTTCATATTTTCGATATCGGATGAATTACACGAGAAAAAAAAACGAGTAAGGGGGAGTCGAGAATAAACCGAAGGAATTTCTTTTGTGTTTGGAAAAAATATATAATTACCCGAAATAACATAGTTTTCTTATATAATGATCACTTGCAACGACGTATGAATTTCATAAATTAAGCCAAAAGTCATTAAAAAAATAAAAATAATAATAATAATAATTAGAATAATAATAATAATAATAATAATAAAAAAGCGGTCGTCTTTCCTGTTCTAATATCGTAAACGAGCTTTAAAAAACAAATCATCCCGCGCAACGATTAAAATCAAAAGTGTGACACGCACGTCGCAGCAAGCGTCCTCTTAGGAATCCGAACATTTCCTTCTGCAGCACGAAAACAGGATAAGAGAGCGTTGTCAATTTTTGCTCTTGCACGGTTGCACGGTTGCATCGAGTGGCAGAATCTCGGGAGAGCAGCAACCCTGCCCGGTGTGTCGAGCTTCGCTCTCGGTTATCTGCTGTTCCTTCACCCGGACGACCTTCGCAAGGTCACACGAGCAAGGTAAAAAGCAGCGGATGACGGTATGATGGAGGAGGAGCAGGAGGCGAAGCAGCACCACCGCCGCCAGAAGAGAAGGACGCTCGAAAGGCAGGATGCTACTCTGCCGAGGGAGGCGGAGCAGCCGGGGAACGCGCTGCCAGAGCAAGCAGGATGCGAGGAAAGAAGGTCTAATCAACGCTCGGCGTCATGCTCCAGAGAGCACCGCGCGAATAGGAGCCAGGATACGGATGGAAGAGCCGCAGGAGAAATGACTCGCTCATACAAGACAGCCCACGAGAAGAAAGAACATTCCTAAGAAACCGAGAGAAGTAGTCTGACGTGCGTGACAAGTGAGGCTCTCGCTAAAATTATTCGGCATTGGATTAGAGATGATTTTGGTCCGAGCAACATTCATCCTATCCAATCCAACTTATATTAAAAATGAAAAGTTTCCAAGAATAACCATAACTCTAACTAGATATTTCATGCGACTAAAGTTTTCGGAGACTTTGGAAAATCTATCTGACATCTTCAAAAATGATTTTCTCCAAAGAATTTTCAATAACTATCTTCCATTTCCTTGTCCAATATAATAGAACATATTCTTATTGAAATATAATATGAATACGTTCTATGTTGTAGCACAAGGTACAAGTCCTTTCTTCCTTCCTTATTGTTTTATGATAACATTTTTTTTTTTTTTTTTAGATATGGATAATTTATATATTATTATACAATTTAAAGACAGTAATTTTTGTAAATCATTTTCATAACATAATGTACAATATCATTCTTGTAGTCTGTGATAGTTGGATATATCTCTGTTATCCTTTTTACTCTTCAATTAATTTATCGTGATTTTTGTAGAACATTATTCTTATTTCAGTTTCAATGTGATGTCTGAAGTTTTTTTTCTTGAATTCCATGAAATTCAATCTTCTTTTTACTTATAATACATTCATTTTATAATAATAGTGACCAGTCCCAATAAAATCACGTAGACGATTAAACAAATGTAAAATATGTTTATATAATCGTTCTTGATTTAATTTCACACGAATTCAGTAATATGATCTACTTTGCTTTTATCCATGAAGCATGATGGTTTGCATTCCTGCGGTAACGCTCAGTTCCCTTTTCAATTATATGCGTGTAATTAGCCAATCCTATACCGAATCAGAGAATACTTTTCCTTTTAAACTGAATCTACAATTACTTTAAATGAACAGTCATATAATTTTTCATGCACGAAACAAGGCTTTTTTGCATTACTTAATGCCATACATCGGCGCCAGCGAACAGACCATTCAAAATTTGAAATTAAAATGAACGGTAATATATTGTAATCGAAAATTATTTCGTGCATAAAAATTCCAAGATATTTTTCTATTCGCAGAAAAAATTGCTATTACGAATGGTGTTTTTAAACGCGAAATACAAAACTTGTTAAAATGATTTATATATTTTACTAAAAATAAACAAAAAATGTTTTCGTTTTCTACTGTTACAATTTTTCAAGAAGACACACATTTATTTTAAAATATGAATATAAATTTATTAAAATGAATTTTAATAAAAGTATTATATAATGAATATTGAATGAATTTTCAAACGTGTTCAGATGTAATCAATATCGTAAAGATTTAATTTACAAAAAATTGTATAAATTTTCACATTCACTGATTATGTTTCACATTCACTGATATATAAATATACAATTTTAAATGATTCAAATTTTTAACAAACACAAAATTGCAAATATTTATTTCTACGTAGCGCCCGCGGGCATTGAAACAGGATGCGTGAACAAATGTATAAATATGTTTTAAAATAAATAGTTAATTGTTAAAGGCGTGGCTAAACTGTTGTGCAGTTTATTTTAACTCGGCAGGAGTTATCTAACGCACCTGACAATTTACTCTCAGCGGTCCGATAAGCCACACCGCGCCCACGGAGAAGCGAGAATAGAACACCGACAAGTTATATACATCGCATTTCTCAGATAGCGTAGCCGCGATTACACAAATGAGAACGGATTTGTCACTCCACGACCGGAGAAAAGTTACATCCCCGCGATTAATCAAATTAAAGCGTACGGCAGACGCCGATAGTTTACGGCGCCGGTCTCTCAAACATAGTTATAACAGGCGCCAAGGAGGGGCCTAATTTGCAAATTAACAGGACGCCATTAAACTCCGAGACTTGGAAGTCGCGACTCGGACGCGAAGGATAACCGGGCCAGCATAGGAATTATGAGGATAAGATGAGATATCAAGTAAGAAAATTGCAATGAAATCACACGAGTACGGTTATTAGGGATTGGGGTATGCGGAACAAAATGACACGATTGCGCCTTCATTTTAGTGGAATTACAACTGTTTGATGAAATTGATGCAAGATTGTTGATCAGCCTCAATATCTGGTATTTAGATAGCAATCTTAATTGATTTTAAAACTGGACTCGAGATTAAAGCGGATGTTGCGATGGATCACACGATCATTCCATTTGGGATATGTGTTTATTCTTCCAAACCCTTGGAAGAATTCTCAGATCAAAAATGATAAGCCACATCAAATATATTCTCTAACAATCCACAAAAAAAAAAAAAAAAAAAAAAAAAAAAAA
>JABFQA010000092.1:0-28639 GCA_022817065.1 Probaryconus sp. ZL-2020
GAAAAGAAAAAAAAAAAAAAAAAACAAAAAAAAAAACACTTCAATATGAGACTCATAAATTGTTTCTTCGACTTCAGGTATAATTTATTTCCGCCTCGTGTGTTATATTTTATTTAATCTTTCATTTATTCCTAGACATTTGACTTAAACAGGATATTTATTAAGCTCATATATTAATAAATAATATTAAAAAATAATTAACATTTAACCGGACATGCATATTTCTTGCAACATTCTAAACTCGAATTTATAATGCACATTCTCAACGGATTATCGATTTTACCGCATTGACAGAAGAAGTTTCCGGAATTGGTTGATGCATTTTTATCGATAGCGTGTATTTAAGATACAGTTGATTTTTCATCGTAGCTCTGCTTGTAGGTCTAATCGACATGCTACAATGTACAGCTAGTAAGAACGATAACCCATTGACAAACGATAATACGTTGTACAATAGTTGATTCTTCTAGGCGGAATATTTTAAGTTAACGGTGATTCGTGTTGCTTCTATAAATCAGGATGAATACAATGTACTATTCTTTCAGATTATGTAAATGAAATAGACCATCCTTATTGATGTTTTATCACTTTTACTTTGTTTTTGATTTTTGATATCTGATTTGAATTATTTTATATTCTTAATAAAAATTGAATCTCTAAAAAGTTCAACATAATTTATACGTTTTTTATTGGGACGGTATATTTTATCGGATTTTTGTATTTTATAATCTATATAAATAAAGTGGAGGCATTACAATACAAAAAAAGACACGACTGGAGCAAATATGATTTAAAGACGTCGAAGAATCTTGTGTGTGCGAGCTTAATGCGATTCGATGCACGCTCCGAAGCGTGGATCAATTTGATTACGCTCGTTTGGGTCGTGCGTCAAACAGCAATGAATACGACAGGTCGAGAACCCCGATGGTCAGCTCATTAATGTCCTTCCGCTTTTCGTTCAATAGCTATTTTACATTTTTTCTTTTTTCCTTTTTTTTTTTTTTTTTTTTTGAAATTTCTATCTTTTGTAAATAAGATTCATCCAGTAAAATATACATTAGCAAAATAGTAAATTACACTTGTTTACAAAAAATAATGTAAATCTAACATGATATATGAACAGTTACTTTTTGCATTCATAATATCAGGTAGTAAATCCAATTCATTGAAAATTGCATTAAATTGCAATTGAAAAAATTGTTGTTAACTCTACGAATGGCAGTGTCTGTGATTGCAATATTTTCAGAATGAATTGCATTGCATCAAGGTAATTTAAAACATTTCGTATATAAAACGTAATTAAGTAATTTTCGTGTTATTTAGAAAATGAAATAGAATATTGAAATTAGTTTAATGACTGAAAATACAAATCACCTTAATGGCTTCTGAAGCGCAGAACAGTGAAAGGACATTATAAATGGATTAATAAAATTTCCTGTTACTTTTCTTAATGCATGTGCATAATAGAGATTAGTGTGGTCAATTACATAACAAGGCTTAGGATTAATGACTCTGCGAATACATCAACATTATTACCCAACGTAATCGATTTTTTAAAAAATAATACTCGTTTTCCTTGGGAGCGGTTAAGCGCACAACCTTTCAATACCAAAAAATATTACGAATTATAATTACAGTCAATAATAATGCATTCTAAAATTAATTACATATTATCATAACCAAGTTGTTTTTGAGATCCCTCAATTAAGAAAGTTACACAAAGAAGAAATGCCATAAACATAAGAATTCAATCAATTTATGTATGCAATTATTGAGAACAATAAATTAAAGCAAATACCATTAAAACTGAAAAAAAACGCTCGCGAATTTAAAAAAATATCGTATTATTGATAATTATAATCTGGGTGTAAATTTAGAAAATAAAATTTTGGATCGCAGATTTCGTATCAAATTAATTATAATAATGTCAGTTAGTGATTTAAGTTAACGACGGGTTCGGCAATTAACGTTTAATTAAACGCAGTAAACGTTTTAGTCCGAATAGGTAAAAAGCGTTCGAGAGATTTCACTTTTTCGTTATTAATCAAGCTGAATTTTTTGATCCGTAAAATTTGTCAGCGCGAACATTTGCGGGACTCAAATGCTAATTTATGAGAACCGTGCGAGCATTTCGCATGCGCCACCGAGGTCAATGTGAAAGCTACCATAAAGTACAAAACCTGTACAATTCACAGAAGCATCGGAACCAATTATTTTGCCGTCTGTCGACCGTAATTCGCGACGAATGTGGCATTACAGAAGTCGTTTGTTCGGATCGCTACTTAACGGAAATATCTCTATAAAATGTCATCATTTCAGCAAATGCCTGCAATAATTTCAATGATAAAAGTATGGTATCACGGCCATAAATTGAAACTCACGAATAAAATTCTGCAGCTTTTTTCGCGCGACCCGTTGTAGATTCTCGTTTTTATTCGAACGTCGTGTGTCATACCGAGCATTTACAGCTCATTAGAATCGTGTTCTAACTAACGTTAGATAACCCGAGATCGTTATGCGGAGAGAAAATTTCTGAGAATAACTGCTGAAACGTCGCGGACAAATTACGATACTAATCTCATTAATTACGGATAATCTTGTCATTTAATATTTTGTTTAGAGATTATTAAAAAGAACTTACTACATATAACATTGATTCATTATGATTAAACCGAAAAATATCCCATCTTTTTCCGATAGAAAGAAAATCGTATAAAACACGTTATTTTATATATTACATAATCAAAAGAGAAATGTTAAATAATAGTCTACTGTATTTGCAGAGTTACCGGTGATAATGAATTTCGTGTTGACAATCTCAGTTATATATAACGATATCAATTACGTTCTTCGGTAACCTGTTTTCCGCTATCTTTCATTATTATAACTAATGATTTCTGTGGACCATTTTTAGATATGTCTCATTCAATGTATAAAATATTTGCGACAAGGCAATTGGCAAAAATGTGACACCGCCATGCTACTTGAATTCAGTGACCTGGAAAATATGTGTAATCGGCGTAACTTTCACTCATAGGTTGTTTTACATATTTTAATATTTGTATAAATATTCATATTGCTCTGGTCGACTTTTTTCATTGCTTTTTCATCGAGAATTATTTCATTAGGAAATTCAACAATTCATTTGAAGCGGTGTCTCCTTAGCCGGTTTCTGTTATTTCCGCAGTTCATTGACAGTGAAAACGTTCATTTTACATTTTCGCTGGAAGGTGTGGGTATGTGTGCAACGAGCTTGAGCAACGCGTGATATGTTTATTTATTGCTCGTAGGGATTTACTCGTTTATTTAAATATTTCGTTAATTAATTCCGTTACGTCTGAAAGATACGCGTTTGGAAATTGTTGGATATATGATACGGTGCTAATGACTTAATCGTACGAAGTCTGAAAGAAAGGGAGGGGGGAAAAATGCAAAAATGCAAAGACAAATTAGCGTTTTCGGTCGTAATGGATTGTGACTATACTTAAAAATGCTACGTTTTGCTGAAATCTAACGAGGCTTGCATTTTCTCAATTTGCTATTCAATTGCTATTGCAAAACTGCAGTTTTGCGGTTGTTTGTTGTCTCGATTAATTTTAGAAAGTATCAAAATATTTCCTCCTTTTTTGTCAGGTAAAATACACGAGTTTAAAAATATGTTACTGGGTTAAAATAAAATTCACGAATTTAATCTTTTAAATTATTGTGAAAATATTTAAAAACTACACTTTTTTCTGCCAAATCGTTTCAATTGACAAAACTGTTTCTGTAATTATTTATTACGATAATGATTACATAAAACTATTTACAATTCGTACTAAGTGAAAATTTGTCTTAACCACAAAAAGAAGAGAATTTTCATTGATTTTATTAACCATAAATATTTCACCATTCAAATTGCTTTATCACATTTGCATAGCACGTTATAACTCTTACGTTATAATTTTTATAAACTTTGTTAAATAATTTATTTTTATTATAGATGCTGATTTTGCTACTTATAAATTCCTCAATTAAACAGTCACCTCTAATATTTTATGTATCGACATATTTTATATCAAGAGTCAACATTCCTCATTACATTTTTATACAAAAAGTTAATTTTCGCGTTATATTTACATACACGACATTTAATTAGAATGTTAATCAACAAATTTAAACAAACATTTTTATAACCAATATATATTCTTTTATCCTCATTATTACTACTGCTAATTAAAATAAATATTCCAAGTGAACTAATTTATAAGAAAATGTTAATGGTTTAATTTAATTTCACGACTGTACTGATAATGCACAATATTTCATGCAAATAAATCTAATGGCGTGAATAAAAAATGTGGCGAGCTGTTTCGAGTAAAAGGCATTTAATAAACGAGCTTTTGTGTTAAAACTTAACGATCAACACATTTAACTTTTTGACAATATAACGAAGGTGTTGAACGATTAGACAAGCTTTTTATATTTATAATTGATAACGCGATGAAAGAAATAAATGGCTTTATTCTATAAAATTGATACGTTAGAAGAGAAACAGTTTTGCACGATTAATCGTGTAATACTTTGTTTGACTTAAAATAATTGCACAAGGTTGTGGACGTTTTGTTGAAAAGTAGATTACCTTTCTCTGTTATTTAAACTGTAGTAAAACGATGAACTTGTTTTCCCCGCAGTTATGTTGTCAGGGAAATTTAGGTCTTATGTTCAGTCTATCAACTGGTACAATTTTTGTGCCTTCGAAACGATTAATTGACGTATCTGAGGATTGTTAGCTCGGACGAATTTAATGAATCGCCCAATCAAATGTACGCTTTACGAGAATTTCTTCCAATCAATTTCCACAATTCCTTTCGATTTCAATTAAATTAAGTCTTCAACTCGAGTGCACGTTAATGTAATACACATACAATTTTTCAATCAGCATAATTGGAGAGAGAGTACAAATTGCCGTAAAAATTTATTTCATTTCCAGTTGCGCTTAATTTTTATTGCATATGCTAAATAATATTCAAGTTGCTGTTACGCGATCGTTGACTCCAGATTCTGTGTGTCTCATTCTTCGAATGTTTTTACACTCATAAAAGTCAACTATTTTCATATGACGTATATTCATCACGTTGACAAGAACTTTCGTAGACATACGTTCGCTGAGTATTTGCTTATTTATATTTATTTCAAGTCTCTCCTAAAAGAGGGTGGGGAATTTTTCAGATGAAAAAATTATTTTAATAGACCTTTAATATCCCACTCCTAATTACCTGAAAATATTGCAAACGTTTCATATCTCGTAAGTGGAAAAATCGTCAAACGTTATTCCTTATCGCGCAATTATTTTACATATTTCAGTAGTTTATTAATAAACATAAACAATTTGAATAAAATATTCAAAATTTACATTATGTTGGCTCTTAAACGGAAGTAGGTTTTGGGGTTTAGTTTATAATGATTCATAATGATAGTTAACGTTAAGGAGCCGTAAAGATAATCAAAGTGAAATTATGTAGAAATGTTGATGTTTACTCGTTGGCCTAAACAATTTCGAAAGGAAAGAAGCTGTTTTAATTCTAGTTCCACGTTTTTGCTAACAAGACAAATAAATTTCATGTCGCTAAACTAAATATATATTATTCCGTGGCAACATAATTTACATTTAAACACTTCTCGACCTTACTCAAAAGATTCCAAGCATTGTACAGACGTATCTGTCATAGAACATTATTTAAGGGCAGTCGGTAATTAATTTTGACCGCGTTGTTAATCATAGGGAAAAAATGTCGGAAGATGGATTCGTACAAATACACGTCACGTTCCTTCATTGTTCGTGAGCCATTCGCGAAGTATTTATCAGACGAGGGCTCCATTGAGACTCGCCAAGAGATTCAGTATGGTGCCAGCAATTGCTGCGGCATCAACTCAGCAGCAGCACAAGTATCTCTGTGATACTTTAAAATGACCGAAGGGATCGCGCCAGCGATACCACTCGCGCGAAAACCATTCCTCGTCCATCTTCGTAGGCGTACGCGACAGCGATGCTTCATTTTTGTGCATTCCAAAGAAGATATGCCACGAACACAACGCTCAAGATGCGCTGCCTACAAATTATTCCACTTGAAAAATATCTTTTATCAATGTACACGCGAATAACAAATCTTACAGTCCCTATTCTGGAATCGATATATTCCACATCGTCGCGTTTTCATTACCGAGCGTTTGTCTCTGATTATTTTCAAAAACCCAATAACTGGTTTATAATTCACATTTAAATTGCAAAAACATTTCACTTTTACACTCACTTGAATTATGTCATAGCAACATTTTGAAAACAAGTAGTTTTAACAATTTTAAGTTTCACATTTCGTTTAAATCAAAAGTTCAAAGAGAAGTTGAAACTTGTCATATTTTAAATGCAAATTTAGACGAGTTTAAACATTATTTCATATTAGTTTTGAATGTTATGAAAATTTGATTTTTTACGTTGATACAATGTTTTATATTCTTTTTTATATATAAAACTAGTTTTTTTTTTTATAGAAAATAATCAGTATGAATATAAATTAGTTAATCTAAACGTTCAAATATTTTGCCATTTACAAATGCAAGAGGTATTTACCTGTACTATCTCCATCAAGACACGCAATTATTGTATTTATAGCAATCTACTTGAATGCGGATGTCTCACTTACAAGATTTAACAGTGGAGTTCTTTTAACACACGAGATTTAACAATGTATTTCTATAAGATTATCCGCACGGAAAACGTATATATTATTAGGAGCAACGCATTCAATGTACGAAATCATAAAAATGTTGTTTTCATATTCGTATTATATCAGGCATAAGGAAGAAATTGGATACAACATTTTTACAAAGATTTCATAAATAACATGAAAGTTTAACGAAATAATTTGAACTGATATTTTCGTTTCGTTTCTCAGAGTTATATCATTCTGTAAATTTTTCACATCGTTATTATACATTATTTATTACCATCTTGATTTCATTCTAACCGAAAAACGTAATTACGTAAAATCTTAATTAAGAACTATCGCGTTAATAGTTGTATATATGTATATTTCTTTGTGTACAGACGAAACTACTTTAATTAACGAAATAATTGATCATTTGCACTCGTAAATAATTGTTTCTCCGAGTATAATTGAGAAATAATAATAAGCGAGTTTAATAAATTCGATAAAAATCTTCAAAAACGTTTATTCAATAATAACTATTAAAATTTGATTGCAAATTGCTATCTGATAATAAACAACCATATAATGATGTTAATAAATGCTTCAACAAGACGATAATTTTCACTTCGGAATGCAGTATTACGTTACACCCTATGTCTGGCCGAGACTTTAAAGTAAATGCTATCGAGCGGCGACTTGAATTAGACCTAATTTGGCTTCTAATCGCGATCACGTGTACATACTATCGGCTAGCGACCCTATTTAGCTCACATTTTTCAGTTTCTTTTCCTCTTCTCTTAATTGGATCTCAATAGAGAATAAGCCTCAATTGTCGATAAAACCATTTTGTACAAAAACAGGGAGAAGAAACGTTAGCTACTTTGAAGGCTGTAATAAAACTGTTTGCCAATAAAACTATATGTTAGAACTTGAAAAAATTAAAAAATTAAATTAAGAAAAATAACACTCGATTGGTATTATCAACTTTTAATCTTGTTCGTAATCTTGTACTTTCTAAAGAGAAGTATAAAATCAGAAGGGTTACAAACCATTTTTTTTTTGTCACGAAATCACCTGACCAAGAAACAGTAGAATTTCAACAATGATATCAATCTCAATTGAAACTCATTGACAATCACCGTTTGAAACTTCACACACCTATATATTTGAAAACTTAATTCGAGTGTGAAATTGAAACAAGTCTTTATTGTTAAAACAATTAACCTTTTTTTTACAATGTTTTTCTCATTGTATAAATTTGTTTCTTTCGTAATATTAATCTCGGTTTTAATCTCGGTGAGAAGACAAAGGCGACAATTTTGTAATTTAACACTAATTTATTCGTTCGCAAAAAAATGGAATTAAGAACTTAGGTACAGAGATGAGGCTCGATAACGAGGCGATTTAAATGAAAACAACACGTATCTCGCAGTAGGTGTTAATGATAGCGAGAAAGTTCATTATGGTAATCGCTGTGGGCATGTAAGAAGACCGTTTTTGAATTTGATGTTCAGCTGAAGAAAGTTAATGAAAGCGTACAATACTCGAACGTTGTTACATTGTTCTATTCTATTACAAACATTATTCTAAACTGAAATTTAAAGCAAATCATGTCTCATTCTCAGCTTATTATGGTATAATGGAATACATAATGTAATTTCGATGCTAATGATTAAGCGGAAAGGTGAAGATCACGGCAAAATAACACATTTAGATAAATAAAAAGATTGAAACAATTTAACGGAGTTAGACAGGAGATTGGACGATTAGAAAGTCCTATTCCAGAGTAAGCTCTGCGGCGAATTCGTGACAATTTTGTTTTGCCATGTCTTAAAGCTAAAATGTAAAGTATCCGCTGCGGAATGTCACGAAGTCATGACGTGTTTTTGTAATAAGTAGTACTCCCAGGGTAAGACTTTCATTACAAGAAACGAGAATTTAATGCAAAATAAATATGCACACATTCTGCTATTTACGATTCCTGAACCAAAGTTTCGCTATTTTATTTATCCTGATTTAAATCGAATCGAAAGAATAAGTTAACATTTAATAAAACGGGTTAATTAAAAAAAAATATATATTTCTAATTTGTTATTGCTTCATAATTTTATTAATCCACATTCCCATTTGCTTTGTTAATTACTTGTCAAATGCTCGACGAAAAGAAATATATTTATATTTCGTATTCAAGAACAGCATACCTTTGGAGATAAATTAGAATTTCAATCATAAGAACAATATATCTGCGATGTTTGTTACACCATGTTAACGACTATCTGCCCGTATATAGCCCGACCTTTTCTTTCTAGACTAGACTCAAACAAACTATGTTTGATAAGTACAATTCTTTCGTGCATGTAACATTAACGTTATTAATGGAGTAAATGTCATGTAAGTTAGTCACTATTGTTGTGTAAATTACACTTGGTTTCTTAAAAGGATTACACATTAAAATGATAACGATAACTAGGACATTGCGTAATTTAATAAATTGTATTCAATTTCCCTTTGTTTTTTCAAAATTCTATTTTAAACAAATCAGATTCCATTTGATGCAAATAGCATCTGTTTGCGTAAGCGAAATTTTTTTTCTTCCAGCAAATGTTTGATGGGCAGAAATTTATATATGACACCACGCTATTTAACATTGCAACTATAATAGTAGTAACGCAGTCTAGTAAAATGAATCTCATTTGTCGCATAAGTGCTTCGCACATTTCTCGCCGAATGTGGCCTTAAAATATACGCAGATATGTTGTTTACACTGGAAAAGAGAAAATCAAGAAGCCCGCTTAATACCCGGCTACCAAAAAGATGTGTTAAATTTGTGCCGCGAGGACAAGATCGTAGTAACAATGCTTGCTACTATTTGTTAGACGATGTAATAACACGAGAAGGAGCAGCTGCTGTGCGATTATTCGCAAAAGTCAGCTGATCTGCTTGATAATGGCACGTAGCGTATAAAGATGACACTCTATGCGTCAGACTTGCCGGAGGACGGGTATAAGGGCATTAGTTCCTGTCGCGACGCTGGACAGGATGTTATGTATACGAATGTATAAACGCGATATATCACAAGCTAAACTATTCCTTTTTGCGAAAAACTTTCGGCAGTTTTAAGTATACGCAAAATATAGAATAGGGTTAAGACCTGAATTGCAAACTATAATAACTTCCTGCTCTGATAATACATAAACGGAGAAAAAAAGTTTTAGAAAAATTACCATCTTTGTTGGTAAAGTTCGGATATACTTTCCTTATCTGGAAAATCACCATCTTTTCAGGGAAAAAATTAATATCTTTTTTAATATAAAGTTTCAACGAGTTAGAAAATTTTAACAACAAGGATGGTAATTTTTATTTGTTCTTTTTTTTCAGTGTAATAGGATTCACAGATTCATTCAAATTACATTTGCATTCAATTGTGAATGCTTTCTACGTGAGGGATGATTGGAGAATTTCTTAGTATGCTTCGATAAGATATCAAAGTAATTTTTATTGAAATAGCGATTCACTCTGCTTCGCAATCTGTTGCAGAAGGGTTGCGTAACGCACTCGCCCGGTTACTCGTAATGGCGTCGTGTGTCACCATAATGCGTCACGTGCTCCGCAGAAATTTACTCTACTTTTCTCACGGAATTCGTAAATTGGCCTCGAAATAGTAGCGTCTAACGTGTTTCCGCGACGCCGTGTGCTCGACTCTCGTCAAAATTTCACGCGAAATTCTGAATTCCCTCGGTACGAATTTCTGCCCAAGGAAACTCACCGCTATGTTACATCCTTTTACAATTTTACGCTCATCAGTCTACGTCTTGGACGATTTATACGCGCGTCTCTGGGGCTTACATGACTTTCGGCGCAACATTTTAAATAATGGACGCATTTTTTTAACGTTGTCCCTGTTATCGCTGTATTCATTTTCGGTGATTACTGCGTTGACAATGTAGCCGCGTTGCGTTACTTCGTGCACAGCATGTAAATTATCATGTAGCGTTGACAATTATTCGAATTAATGTTTTTAGGTGATGAACATTTATTCGTGTAAAATGTATCTCGTGAAATGAAACATAAAGTGCTCTTTTGAAATTATTTCATTGACGATCGTTCATGTGAATAATTGATTTTATTGTTGAACTTAATATGTCGCTTTGCACGGAGTAAAAAGTTTCAGAAAAATTACCATCTTTGTTGGTAACGTACGGATATACTTTCCCAAACTGGCAAATTACCATCTTTTTTATTAAAATTTCCTGACTTGTTGACAATCTATATCAGGATTGATATTAATTTTTCTCAAAAAAGTTGGTAATTAGCTGGTTTGGGAAAGTATATCCGCAATATAGTATAGTATATCCGTAATTTTTCTTAAACTTTTTCCTCAGTGTGAAAATAAGCGCAAAAAGGAAGTGTAAAATATTTTTGGTAATGCATTATGATAATCATCACAGGGGAATTCGAATGTTGAGCGTGAACGTGATTATGTTCCACACGGTTTGGCAAAGTTTTCGCGAAAAGAGTACGCGCGCCGTTGAAGCCACGGAGCGAGCCAACGCGCATTCGAAACGCATTCGAAACGTGTGACAGATTTAATGTATCTGCCGAACTAATTGGCCCAGGCCGAGAGTCCGATGAGGAGAGACCGGCAACGGAGCTACTTGCCGCTGCGGACGGGCTATGGATGATAGAATTCGACGCGGATTCCACTGTCGGACGGAAATAGAGGGGCCGCGCTTCGAGAATACCGCCGTTTCGCATGCCATGCAACGTGAATTCGAGCTGTCTTTCGATGGACATAGAGATCAAGTACGCCATTTAATGGCAAACTTTGTTTGTTTGCGTTTTTTAAATAGGAAATTTAATTGCCCTCTTATGCCATCGTTCGTTAAGACGATGTTGTTTTTTCATTTTTATCGAATGAATGGAATGTAATTCATTTCCTTATCTCAAGCAGAGCAGTCATTCTAAAATTATAACACTCGTATAATAATTACGAGAATGCCTATTAATAAAACTATAATCAGATCATCCGGAAGTTGTCTTGAATGCGCTGACAAATCCTTATTTGGAGACTAGTTTATGAACATGCAGGTTTCAATAAAATTATGCATTCATATCGTTACGGTTTGGTTACAAGATACTTCCTCGATCTGTTACAAGCTGTACATCGTTCTTACGAAAAGGCCAACAACAAATCGAACACAATCAACCGTACCATCTGCCAGAAACCAATTAGAAATCCTTTCGCACGTGACAATATTGACCCAGATACATTGAGAATCTTAGAACTTGAAGAAAAAAGAAGCGAACCATCTGAAAAGCAATTATTCGTGGAGAATTATTTGGCAGAAAAAGGTAGACTGCTAATTATTGTCATAATAGGTCTTCCTGGTAACTTTTGTTTCTCGAGGCGACTAGTCGCAGGCGCTCCAGGAGTTGGGTCGACCTTCTTCTTGGAAAGTCCAAGTCTCGCCAGAAATATTCAGAAACCGTTATCGACTTAGTGGCGCCCACTACGAAACTATAACGGCTCCGGTTCACAAGCAGTTCGCATCTGAATGCGAGATAGTGGAATCTGGATCAAATCTATGTCCGTTTTGCGCCAAGAGCTAAGTATCCGACGATCGACGAGGGGATGGGATATCTTTCTCCGGTACACACGAACACGATAATACGAGCGTGATTCGCCAATAATGGGGGAAGTAATAGTGAATGCTTTCGTTTCGCGACTGCCAAGCGGAATAATTTACCTAGCCAGATGAGTTTTCGACGATGCAACATCGAGAGAAGATCAAGGTTGATTTGTAAAAGAGGAAACTGCGATTCTAGCTTCCAGGGAAAATCATTCGCGAGATTATACATTAAAAACGTTTATTAAGTTCTTTAAAAACAGTATTGCAAAGGAAATATTTAATCGAGTTAAATGACCATAAACTTTGTACTGATTAGATCTGAACTAAATTTCCTTACAATTCACGTTTATTAAAATCCTGTTATTTAAGATGGAAATAAATTATCTTTAAATAAGACAGAATTGAATTTGTGCTTTCACTTTTTAACCACTTTAAGAAAAATATCAGAAAATATATTTAAGTGCAAATTACATTTTATTTTTAATTAAAAGAGTTGGGAACTTATATTTTTTGTGTAATTCAATTCTAATGATTATTTGAAGGTTTTTCTAGCGCGAAATTAATGTTAAGAACGAGGCGAGAATTGCATTAAGATAAGGCAAAAAGTCTAAAGAAGATTCAGATTGTACAGCTGAAGATGTTACGTAAGGTTCAAGAGGAAATCAACTTAACGTCAAAATAAATTTCTCAGAACTTAGTTTATACACTGAGAAGCTCATACCTCACTGCTTTGAGATATGAATATCGCAACAAATTCAGTTTTCTATCGTTTACATTTTTATTAAAAAAAAAAAAAAAAACGTAAGGTACAAAGTTGTATACCTATATTCTATTGAATTCCTGAAACAAAATTTAATTTAACTCAAACATTCCTGTTTTTTGCATTTAATAAATTTCTCGATGTTTGATCCAATTATTAAATTATTTTATGAATTACAAGTTTTCTTTGTCGATGAAAAAAACAAACAAGAAAAAAAGGTTGATGTTTCACAGTTCCAGGGGAAGTAACGGCTTGCGCTTTCGTTTTGCGACTACGACGCAAAACAATTTGCATAGCTCCCTTCGACCTTTCTTCTTCGTTTTCTTCTTCTTCGTACTCGCACGCGTGCTCGACCCCGCTGATTATCCCGTAAAGCCGAAGGCTGAAAACCTTCGCGAACGTCAACGTCACGAATGGCTTGCCTGCCACCCACCGACTCGAATTCGCGCGATTCCTTTGTTCAACAATGGCCAATGAACAAACATGCTGAATCGACGTCCAGATAAATATAAGAAATACAACGAAAAAGAAGCGGTCGGGAAAAAAAAAATTCAATGATTTATGTACACAAGTGCGAGTTATAAATTTCGAGGAAGCGCTTTTTTGCGCTCCGGAGGATATCTCTTTTATCGGAATGATTGTTCGATGATTAAGACGATGGGTTGTAAATTCAATTTCTGCCATTGAACAATAACATAAATTGTGTTGACCGCTCTTAATCGGGTTTAATGGTAATGAATTACATTTTTTTTTTTTTTTCAGAAGCAGGTTTTGCTTTTGTAATTACGATGTCACTTTTGGCTAACGCGTTTTTAATTAATTGCAGAATTCGAAATCATTGTGCTGTTTGATAAATATGTTTTTTGAACTAATAAATTGATGTTGATACAAGTTGGTGTATGTTAATAAGTCGAGAAAACTTTCTTTTAGTTGAAGGTTTTATCGCAGTTTGGTGAAACAATCTAAATTAGATAACTCCAATAGCAGTTGAATGTTTTGTTTATGCTTTATCTAAATGAGATATCTCAAATTGATCGTGACTGACGTTGGAGAAGAAGAAGATTTTGTCAGGCTATTAACGTTTAAGTTATTAGTCTTAAATAGTTATGTTTATATGAACGAGCCTGTTAACTATAAAGATGGATGCAGTCTATTAGTGCAGTTTTTTTTTTGTGTCACCGATGATGTCTTATTAATGAAGTTGTTATACAAAGTTCATGCAAGTAAAACATTTGTAACTGTTTGTAATATAAAAACTGCATAATGGCTTGTTTGATTTTTACATTTACAACTGAGTAAAGTGTATTTTTTATGACTTGTATTTTTTTAGAAATTATTTCCAATCGTACATTTGTGAGTAGACTTTCTATGCTTTTCCTAATAATAAATGACTTTTTGGTAATGAAAACAAATGTCCGATGCGCTATATTTGAATTGCAAAATACAATAATATCGTTATAAATTTTGTGCCTAAGTTCAAGACCCCGGAGGATGCAAATATTTCAAGGTACTAGTCAAAATATCGCACTTTCGAAACAATGTGCGGAAAATGAAGTAGGAACATTACGACGAAATGACATTCCTGAAGATTACCACGTTACCCAAACAGAACACGTTATTATTACACGGTATTTCGAATGCGTTGCATTTCTGTCATTCAGCGCTTAAGCCATACCTCAGCATTTAGTCTACGAATAGGGCACCACTTAAATGCTTTAACTGAAATACAAGAAATACAAAAATATCATTTCATCCTGCGTGATTTCTTTTAAAACTTTCATATTCTTATAAGTCATCATAAAATTCTTCATTAAACAAAATAAAATATGGACTAAACTTGTAAAAGTTTCTTCTTCGGTCAATTATTCTCAAATTATTCAAATAAATTAAAAAAACAAGTTAAAATATTCTCCAAAAAAAAATTGTTAAAAAATTTTACGCAATAACGTTTCGCCATAAAACTTTAATTCAGCATTGAATCAGAGTACAATTTACTGAATGTATCAACACGAATAGCCAATTAAGCGTTGTCGAGCATTCGCATTTCGTTCAAAACGTCATGTAATGCAATTGAAAATTTGAATACGTGTCATTCCTGGAATTTATAAAGACGTAATGGGCGATCTCAAGTGTCATTCCTGCTCGCGTCGTTGGCTCGGTCGTTCTTAAGTCTCTAGTGACATTTATTATTCCAACGATGAGTAGTAACGAAAGACTTAGTAGGGTCGTTCTGTGTCGTCGACGCGCCGAATAGATGCTCTAAGGCCTACTAGAGCCAGTCGAGATGACATCGGGAGCATTCTTTTAAAACATCTTCAAAAAAATACAGAAACAAATATCACGACTTTCATTTAACAACCAAACAATTTCCGACGTTACGAATTGTTAAAAGTATTTTGCAAATTTTCTGCACTCAACATTTGGAGATGATAATAAATATCATCATTTTTAAAGCCTTCTTTCTCCTTTCATAAATTATTAATCGTGACAGTAATCAGGATATAAAACGCGTCGATTGTGAATGTATTGACAAAGAAAATTTATTATTATGTGGGTATTTACATATGTTTTATTTCGAATCAAATGTAATAAATTTACGCCTGTCGTTTGAAAAGTGTGCATTTCGTTGATGCATATAATACTGGACGGTTATAAAATGACATGTAAATTTCAGCTATCTGTTCGGGTCATACAGAAAAAGAACGTATACCCCCTCTCGGGGGACGAGATTTGTCGAGCGAAATAAAAACAAACGAAGAATATTACGATTAATAAAAGGCATTTTGGTGTTATGCGTTTATGTTCAGTGATACACGACAAGTGTGTCACCATGACGTACGACCGATAATGCAAATAAATATCACAGCGTGTCAGGTATTTCGAGTAATGGTTATTTTTGGAAAGGAATTCGGACCACTAAGTCGGATAAAAGATACTAGACATCAGAGTTGGTGACAAGACTCGAGTGGCCAAGAATTCGGATACAAACTGCTAATGAGTTTCTCTTTAGACACCGAATCTAGCGGATTTGCGTGTGCCTCAGCGCATTTATTTTAACAGGAAATCGTTTTTTTCAACGTTGCCCATTGGTTCTTGTCAATGCCTTTTGAAATATTCCTGCAATAAAAAATACATATTACAGACTGAACATGAATTATAAGAAATAAGAAAGAACAAAATAAGAAAGGACAAAATGATACTCTATTAAGAATTGATCATAAATTATCATGTATTACAAATTTGGTATAAAATTTAAAAAAAGGAAGTTTAAATTAAATCATAAAATTGTAAACACAATGGCAAACAGTTTTATTGGGTAGACAATAACGCATTATCTTAAACATTAACTGACAAAAGATTTCATGCCATCTTACGTACGAAGAGAATAAAGGATCTTTCTCTTATAGAACATCATAAACTATTTCCTCATTCGATGTCATGAGGTTTGATACAGTATCAAAGAATATTATACACGCTATGTTCAGAAGAATTTATATGCATGATGTTACAATGGCTTGTGTCTTAACATTCAAATATGATATGCACTTAATAACTTCAACGTCATTCATTGAATAATTTTAATCAAGACATTTGTAGTGAAATTGAACTGAATTTGAGATAATTTATTGAAATACAGTTCTTAACAAAAAAAAAAAAAGACTATACTTTTCTACTTGACTCGATATGAAGTTCTTTATTTTATCATAACGGATAATCGGGATCTAATACCTATTATCTTTTTATATATTGCTCTGTTATATTCTTTAAAAAAAGAAGTATATATATATATATATAACGTTTCATAAAATAGTGCGGCCAATAAAGTATCGTTTGAAACTGTATAAATTGTGGCACGCTTCAGATATAATAATACAAATCAGCAAGTGAAAATAAGAGATCTAGAGGCAATATTCTTGAAAGAGCACTGTTAACGTTTACAAGCTCGTTAAAATTTGAATAGTGCTAAATTATTGCACTCGATCGTGCAGAAATAAATTCACCTCTTTTGAAAGAATTTCTTAAACATTCATCTTTATGTAATATTACTGAGTTGAAACGCTTGCGATATTTCTGTTCAACGAGAGACATTTTAAACTCGACCGATAGACGTTTGAGTAATTCTAGATATGAATTTATATATAAGTTTTAAGAATAACGAATGGTTTTAATGTTACCTGAACTTTAGAATTACACGAAAGCGCAAGAATCCAGATATACAAATATCTATAAAAGATAAAGTGATCTTTCAAATATTTTGCTTCGACTTATTAGTTTCATTACGTTGTAAATATTTAAAAAGAAATTGTTTTGCAATTTGAAACATGCATATTGTTAATTGAACAGAATATAATATTTTGGATATAAATTCTTTCGTTCCTGTTCAGAGAAAATAGTAAATCATAGTTTCCCTGATTTATACAGCGGTTTGAAACTTTATTCAATGATTCATGACTTGTTAATTTGCATGTTCAATGGCGCAAGGCAAATACTGTTCAAGATTTTGGAATTTCACTGAAAATTGCTGCCTTTTACTTAAGCATTATTTGTTTATTCTCATTTGTAACTTTTTTTTTCCCCCCATTTTAAAGGAACGCAAGGCATAATTTTCCACAAACGATAAAGTTACATAAACGACAATTACACATTTCCTTCGGCGATAAAAAATAACCGTCAACACCTTTATTAATCTCATTATCCAGAACTACCGACAGAAAAGATACGCGCCTTATTCCAAGCGACTTAATAATTTTACACCTCAAACCCAACGCAGCTACCATTAATTACGTAAAGTGTCGTATAATTCCAGACATAAACCTTTTTTCCTTCAAAAGCCTATCGTTCCCACTATGAAAAAACAGTCCTAAGCATCTTAATAATAATTTAACTCCGGATTACGTAAACTTATAATTAAGCCAAACAACGAGTTAGAACTTATATTAGATTAGCTTCATGGGTTTATTAGCGCAAATATATATGATTCTGGATAAACTATCTATAGATTATCCTCAATGGGAAATCGAATAAATCATGAGCAACGCGGAGATAGGGAGAAATTCTGAAATGATTTTGTATTAAATTAAATTGCACATTAAGCTCGATAAAAGTTATCGTCTATCACGTGCAAATAAACGAAAGTGTATTATGGCAATATTAAAGCGAGGATCAAAGTGGATCGACGCACCTTGGAACGATTTGTCCGTCTATATTGGGAACCGTCTAATGGGTTCCGTTCTGTTGCTTGTTCGCTCATTGCTTTACGTAATACCTAACGCGCGAAAACTAAGCAATCTCGCATGATAAATATAATTATATCTCGATACATTCGACACTCCGTTACAGCTAATGCGGTGCTTGATAAAATCATGAAATTATCGATCGAAAGCTTAGCCCGCTGTGTGCGTTGCGCCTGTATTGTGTTAGATCCGCAGTTCGACGTACTCGGGAGTACGCATTTCATGAAACTCTTGGTGCGCAACCACGTGCATGTGCAATCACGCACACACGGGCGCCGAGTTGATTTATCCATTCGTTACGTGGCTTAACAGAGGTAAATTGATAACACGTCTGATAGTGATTCTTGTATTCAGTGCACTTTTCTATGGCGTCTAAATACAAGGAAAAGAGTGTGCAAAAAATTTGCACGGCGAGGAAGAAATTGAGCGAGGAAGAAACAACTGAACGCGCGTCTGTGCCGCAGAACAAATATTACCATTCAACCACTTATAACTGTAATTAAATAATTCAGGTTCGTGGCGCGAAATGATTTCAGTTTGATAAGATAACTCAATGGAATCATTATGTTAATATATTCACGTGGAAGGCTTTAACCCAGAACAGAAGCGAGGGGTTTTCATTAGTATCGAAATTCCTGAAAATTATAAATCTGCAATACGTTTGCCGGCAAATTTAATTTTCCATATACACATTCTTTTAAACGAATCTGTTAACCAAATGACATTCCAACAATAACGCGGATCTCCGAGTGTTACATAATGCATGAACTGCAATCTGGCGCAGTCAAATGAATGACCGAACGCGTTACCAATGACTTCTGTAAATGCAGAAAAACGTCATTCACGAACAAATGTCCTGGTATAAAGTTGTAAGTAATTCTCCGTCCATTGGAGAGAGAATGGCTGCGTTGCGCACAGTAGTAACGCCGTGTACAACCATCCCGGGTAAAAAGGCGCCGTAATACGTTGTACACGCGTGTAAGATCAAACGCGAACGAGCACAATTCCGTTTTGTGGTGACAGCGAGTTCAAACGATTGCGCCAACTATCCCCCGTTGTTGGATCACAACAATAATAATCGATCGAGAGTCAACAATGGAGAAAGTCGGAGCGCGGGTGAAGGAACTTTGCAAACGAGATCGCTTTTACGGTCATTGACGCCATAACTACTGCTTAGAAATCACCGCTTGACTATACAATGTGAATGTCAAATGCATCAAAATATTTTATGTGATACTCATGTCTCGTTTTCATTCTGTCAAATTATTAGAATCTGCTGGAAATTTAGAAATCGAAATTTAGGAATCTGACCAATTTGGACCATTTGAACTCGAACAGTATATTGGTGAAATTCTTCTGGTCGAAGTAATGGAATTAAATTCAGGACAGTTATGATATATAAGACATTTATTATTAAAAAATATAATTTATCTTCGTGTACTAAGTTCGTATAAAAAGAATTTGTATTTATAAAACGATATTTTTCGATAAAATTGTTGAAACAGTGTATTATCAATGATTGTAAAGTGAGCACTTAACGCGATTGTTTATTATGAATGTATCCTTCAAAGAATTACATGTGAGATGTTTGCACTAAAAATATTAGCCTACTTTAGTTCTGTTTACAACCGCATTGCACAAGTAATAATATAGTGTTATAAAAAATTGTGTGCTTTTTACGAGTTGCAATTATAATATTGACTTTCCATCAGATTAAACAACAATGTTGCATGTAAGAAATCATGTTTACTACAAAAGTATATTCACGTTAAAAAATGGCACAAGATAATTAATTTATTTAACTTCCACCACCTCAGCCAAAGTTTGTACATTCACATTAATTGCAGTTTTTAAGTATTTCCGATTGAATCCCCAAGACTGAATTGCAACTAATTAAATTTATTGACAACTAAAATTTCCTACGCGAATCTTTTGCAGTGTGTATTGTAATCTCGCTGTTGTATTTGCAAATTTAATGTCTGTGTGTGAGTTCATGAGAAAATGATACGTATAATTTCTTCAAGAGGAAGATACCTTTTCAAACAAGACATATTTATATCTTTCATTTCCCCGAATGATAAATAACGTCAATTTAGCGTTAACCGAAGGATTTCATTGCACCATCAACTTTATCTAACCTCAGTCTCACAAATTAATCTACACAATGTTTAACAAGATGTCTCGTTCTGCGTTCAATTATACTTAAGATGATAATGAGTACTGTTATAACAACTGCGTTTTATAGTTGCGTTAATTAATTTATATTATGGAATAAATCACATCCTGCGGTGATGTTACAATTAAGAAATGACTGATTCGTACAATAAACCTGTAATTGAATAGAGACAACGCACGCTTCAAACGCACTCGTGAATGTGAATAATTATCGCATTAAATCGCTTATACTCTCTCTCTCTCTTTCTGTTCACATACTTTTTAGAGGTCTTAATAAACCAATGATGACGTACTTTTATTCGAGCTTGACCATATTAACGCAGAGGTAATTGTCGGATTTCCACGTTCCAAGACTCGAAGATTTCTTTGGATCTCGAACTTACACAAAATTAGAAACAGTTTTCTTATAAAGTAAACCAAAGAAGTTGATGTGTTTGTAGAAAATTGACACCATAAGGAAGCAATTATTCTACGTTCTTTCGCATGATTATTGCGTGCCGGAAAATTATTGATTTGGCTTATCGTAGCCTCCAGTCACAAAGTAACAGCGTGTCGCTTGTCGTAAAAACAATGCCAATAAACAATTAAAAATGACACGTCAATTAATTATGCTCTTTATTGTTATGAAAGCGTGGAATACTCGGTTCGTTTGTATCGCATGATAATAAGGCGATATGTTGAATTGTCTCATTGAATTAAATTCTTTATTATTCATTATTAACGACGCTGAGTTATTCGACGTTGACTTATTGTTGATTTCATATTTTATTCACTGATAATTCAATTATGCTTTTGTCGCGTGGACTGATCGATTGTTTACTCTTTGTAAAGTTTCTCTTATTTTTGTTTCATGAATGAGAAATGTGGGTCGCTATCGTTTAAACGTTGAAGCATTTCAATGGATTTTTTGTTCAGTGTCACTTTAATGGTCAGTATCAATTTACCCCTTGAAAATGATTGTTTCAAATCCAGAGGATTTCTGAGATGTTCCTCGACAAATAAAAAATACAATGCACTTCGATAGCTAACGTGGAAAAGTTGTAGACGATGACTTTTACCGACAAGAAAAATTTCTTGTTAATGCAGATCACAAAATTACATGTATCTCAAAAAAAAATAGAGCTTACGTGATTAAATGTTATCTCATACGATCGTATACAATTATACACGTGATTACCTATAATCACATTTAATAACTTAGACGGAGAGAGAATATAGTGCGTACGATGCATTTACGTAATATCATTTTAATTATCTCAAATTTTCTCTATACTTTTATTTAAGTCACGAAAAGTATCAAGTATCACCTATTGGTTAATACGTTTTATTATTCGTATTTTATTTTATATGTATTTTTATATCAACTTGTATAGGAAAAAGTTGTTGTGTTAAGTAACAAAAAGTAGAAACTTAATTGCGATGTGTATATTTCTGTAGAAGTTGGTTGGCAATACGACTGAAGTTTTCGCAATGTATAGTAAATTAATAGAAAGCTCTCATGTGAATGGGTTTAGTTAAAATAAAACAAATAAAAAGTGTATATTACTACGTTAAAAGAGCGACCGAATAAATTTGAAGTTGAAGATCCTTTCGGCGCTTTTCGGTACATTTCTTATGATTGCATTGCACATTGCATAAGGTCACGACCTTAACGAGGAAATAATATAGAGGCGTTGGGCGGGGCGAATCGCGCTCACCACCGCCTTCGGGCCTCTCTTCTTTCACCGCTTTAACTGAAAGATAATCGTCGAATAGGAGATTTCATTGCACTCGCGTTCATTACAAATGCGCTCCTAATGAGCATTAGCAGAGTATTTGTAATTCCTACGATGAAGAATGATGAGTGACAGTGAACGAAATAAAGAGAAAGAGAGATGGAGAGAGACATACAGATACGTCTGAATTCATCTCTGGCCTCTCGGTGGCGAACAAGAAACGTGAGAACTATACGTAGTATCGCGTACTTACGATACGCCAATAGACGTATACTTAATACTACAGGCATTACAGTAGGCCTAGGTTATCTCGTGCAACTGCTGCATTTCATCAGTATTCCTTATTACGTAAGTTATGTGTACTTTACGTAAACGAATTGTTTATCAATATGCATTCGTTATATAAATTGAGGGTACGATTGACACATTTTTATAAGGTTTTATATAGCCTACTGAAAGGATGTTACATAAGATGAGTAAGCTGAGAGTAATATTATGTGATTACGTGATTTTTTGGATTGGACTAAGGTTGCAGGCAAACGAGTGAGACAAATTACAGATGTGCAGTATGTTAACGCTGACTTGAGAAAATTATCTACATTAGTTAATTATTGTGGTAAAGTCTGTGTGTCATACTTAGAGTAACATTATTCTGAAAATGACATGCTTTAATGACACTCATTAAAACAATGAAACGATCATAAGATAAGATTTAAATTTACGATACGATTGTTTCACTTAAAAACATTTCATTTTGATTCAAGGTGGACGATTCCTGAGATAACATATTTTCAATTTAAGATGCAGAAAGAAATTTCCATCCTGAAAAATAGTCCTAAGTCCAATACACGGTATACATCACAATGAAATTTTAATCCGGAGAAATTCTTGAAATAACACCGCGTAGAAATTGGCGTATTGAGTCTAATTAAAATACGTAATTCTTGAAAACATAATTAATTAATTATAACTCTAATAATGATTCCAGTAATGCGTTCTTCCCTAACAATAGAACAATGCCATTCCGGATGTTTCTTTATCTTCGTCGAGTGGCGGAGCCGTTCTTCCGAACAATCTGGATCGATGTTAATCAGCAATAGAAAGATACTAATCGTCAAATAACGCGAGCTAAAAGTTGCACCGAGGAGTCGAGTTTTCTGCGAATGAGATTGTTTTTCAGGCACGACACTGCACACGAGAAACACGCTATCCCGATAATTAACCAGCCCAGTCAAGCTGGGTCCGATAAACTAGGAAGGCTAGAAATAACAAGAGTAAACGCCGCGGTATGTTGCGCGATATAATAATTGATAAACAATGCGGAATGCCGGCCACGTTCGTGGCCCATGTCTCTTCCTGGTTGGGTAGGCGGTGGTAGACTCTACGCCACGTTCTATGTGTTTATACGAACGTCCATTTTACTTTGCGGTTCTGTTCTTGTGCATTAGATTTTCACGCATTACGTGTACTTACACGTTCCCTGCATGCTGGAAATCTCAAAAGTCTATTATCTGCGAAAGAATTTATCCGTCGATTTATTGGACCGATGTAAATCAATGGAGCACATCCGATTTGACTTCACGTGTTCTTTATGAAAAATGTATTTTAAAAATATCATCTCGCATCAAATGGATTTCATATAGGAAATGCACTTAATTCACACACGCCATATCAGAGGTGACTTTAATGCGAGCTGAAGGCAACTTGCGCTTTAATACGATGATCGTGAAAATGTAATTACACTCGCGAATGATTGAGTAAACAGTGAAATGAAGGGAAGTAAATTTTTGCTCTACTTTTACCGCGCGAGAATTGTAAAGCATTTTCTGGTAATAACGTTCGATCGGGTACGTATGTTAGAACGTCAGTGGGAATGAATAATTCATAATAAACGCAGCAACATTGTAGCAATGAAGTCACGAAAGCGATCGCAGAGGCAAAACCGATGGTTGACGGGCTCAGCTAGTTAAGCCGATCCCTTTGGTAGGAACAATCCAGCACGCATACCAAGATCGCGGTATAATGTTCTTCTTAGACGACCAAGAGAAGGATCACGCATTAATCTTTCTGCCGTCACCGAGTAATCACTGTCCGCAGATAACGTGATATCGGAATTCCAGTCTGCCGTTATACCTTCCTACTTGTCGATCTAGCGAGGGATCTTAAAATACTCGCCGACCGAATCGCAAAGGACGTACGCGATGCGTAAGAATAAGTTTATTATCGAACCTTTGAGAGCTCCCGAACGACAGCGAGCTCTTCACTTAATCTGTTATTGAATCATAACTTTTGCAGATATGACATCATTTATCCTGGTAATCGATGGCCGATCGGATCAAAAGAAACAAAAGAAAAAGCGCATTAATCATCGGACGATGTCACACCATCATAATACAATTCGATATCGTTGCTTCGTTTGTTATAGAATCAGTGATACTTATCTGCCCTTGTATCTGTGTTTGATCTCAAACTGATAACGAAGTATTTTCATAAAGTCACCGGTGGTATTAATTGATAATTCCTAATCATTTTTAATTGCGTTAACTTTTAAATGCCGAAGTTTACTTTATAGATTCTTCAGATTAAGAATCGATTGGTAATAACATCGCAAAAATATTTGACAGGATTGTCATATTATTTTTTATAATAACATTGCAAGATGTACGATACAGGAAAAAAATATCATTGTCGGTTTTTGCAATTTAAATGTGTATTGAAATTATGCTGAAAAAGGTGAAAGAATAAATTTTGTTTGTTAAATTGATGGACAAAATCAATAACAAGAAGTCGCATCTGAATCAATTAAAATGTAGATTAACAGTTTACTTCAGAAATAATTTATTCCTTAATAAATTAACAGTAGGATTTCATTTACATAACGTCAGTATTAATTATTGTAAGATCACAAATACTGGGTGACTGATAAGCAAGGGTTATATAATAATTAGCCATTGTTGTTTCTAATAATGTTACTCTCTGACAACATCCGCTTTCGTTCCCAATACTGTTCGAGAGCAACAATCGATCTGACACGTGTGTTCTGTGCATAAAAATGCGCAAGAAGAAAAGTAACATTGGGTGAGAACGAGGAAATGGAGGAAGAAAAGAACGATATATGGAGTTGAAAATTTCTCATTTTTCAAGTTTACTCACTTTCTAATAAGTACGAAAATAAATTGTTGATTTATGCGCAGGTGATAAAGTGAACGTATTCATTGGAGTAAAAGACAAAAATTGTATTTAGTAAATACCTTGAATTATGTAAATGATACAGTTTCGTTAGCACTATAGGATTTAGATAAACGAAAATAAATATGCAATTCGTTTTACCGCAAACATTCGGAATCTTGGACTAATTATTTAACGTATTAAAAATATTAGAAATGGAGAACATTTTTGAAATATTTCATAGATTGGGATCATATTCGCATTAAAAGTTATATAATTTATAATCAAGCGGAATAATTCTTATAGAATTTATATATAAAAGTGGACATGAGAAAGTAACCACTTATGAAAATTCCTTAAATAGAACGGTGAAGGTATGAGATTTACAATAGATTAACAATCAAGCTTAATTGTTTGCAATCTTTAATCCTATCCTTTTTTCCGTCCATTGCAAACATTGTTTAACATCCTGAATTTCTCCATTGTTCAATATTCATCAAAATTGGTGTTACGCATTTTTCATAACAGTGTGTGAAATGATGTTATTTTCACATTTAAAAAACACTTTGAAATTGCTACTGACTGAAAACACGGATTTTATAATACTAACGAATGACTTTTGAATTCCAGCGAGATATCTTGTGACAAATAAATAACATTCGTTATAAATAATAGACAATCGATATAAATCGATAATGTAAATTGCAAAACGCAAATGTGCCTTACGTTGAGCGTATGCGCAACGTCATTTAAAAATGTCATATCTTGATAACTGTGAGACACGTATCCTGTTCGTTTGCGTCGCGATTGTTTGAAAAATGTGGCGAACGAACGTGCATCGCAAAACTAATTGAACGCGACAGACACGACCATCGCCGATGGTCTTGTGCGTCGATCCTGAACGACGCTTTGAAAATGGGTCGATGTCGCACCCGAAAACAAAACGTAAAAAAAAAAGCCCGACTTTAAAATAGAAGGAAAAAAGAAAATGCCAAGGAGACGCGAAGAGGTGAAAGAAAAAGAACGGGCATAATAGAAACCTGACTGTCACGATCGAGGCAACGTCGAAATCGAAGAGCTCTCGATAAGGATAACTAACGATGTTGACTTCCATACGCGTCTGCCACTTTTTTTGCAAACGAAGTGTCTTTATTCGATGCTATCTTAGCAAGGAGATGATCAAAACAGCGACACGAGTATGGCCTTGGCGAATCTTGTACTTACGTTGCGTTTCATCCTTTTCGGTGTACATTTTTTTTTTTTTTTTGATTTCCAACGAGAGCCGGACAACATTGCCGCGTCACATATTGTCGAGGTAAACGGATGATTTCAACAACGATAGCGTTGCTCGTCAAAAATGTTGCCGAGATAACAAAGTTTGCAGTCCGACACTCGAGTTCATTTCACGCGACGCGGCTTTTACAAATATGTGCTTTGTGATTGTAAATGCTTTTCCAGATGACACGATCGATGGATTGTAAAATGTTATTGGGTTAATTTATTTTGACGTTAAAGCCTCTTGGGCCTCGTAAAGCGGGCTTTGGGGAACTTTCCCCCGTTACGCTATTTACGGTGATTTTCACTTGTTAGCTATCAATGATTTGATGGATGTTGAAAGTTCGATCGCGCTGCGGAGGAAGCAGTTTCTTCTTAAAGGCAAGACTAATTTTAAATATCCGCAAAAAAATGTTGCGGAAATGTTTTCTAATGTTTAATCGCAATTAGCACATATCGGGCGTTTAAAAGTTCCAACGTCAACAATATTGTTACGAAGATATCCAAACATGTTATTTGAGATAGAACCACTTTGAGAAACTAAAACTGTTTCCTGTTACCGTATGCTCTGGA
Source organism: Probaryconus sp. ZL-2020 (assembly GCA_022817065.1). Taxonomy (NCBI): domain Eukaryota; kingdom Metazoa; phylum Arthropoda; class Insecta; order Hymenoptera; family Scelionidae; genus Probaryconus; species Probaryconus sp. ZL-2020. The sequence continues at coordinate 27,220 of JABFQA010000092.1, forward strand.
GATATATAAATTTTATATCCGATGGCATTTCAATTTGCAGTAAAAAATGGACTTGTAATCTTTATCTTCCAGTCGTTGCCATGGAATTTCCTTTGAACATTATCATTTTCTTGAGCTTGCAATATATCTCCAGATCACTGGTTTATTCTTTTCCCATAAAATGGTGGTTACGTAATTTTATGAGTTATCCATCACTGATAAGGAATCTTACGTCGTCGAGTCGTAATTATTTCGAAGGCATCGAATGCCAGCAATAATTGTGCATAAACGTTGCGATTATTTACAATCGCGATACGGTGGTTTTCTTGAGACCCTGTTGTTCTGCAAATCCCTTAAAGTAACGTCTGCCATACAGCATTAAGAAACTTTACGGCGTATACTTGCAGTTGTAACTGTCCTAAGTACATAATCATGTCGCCGTATCTGTCGTCGTTACAAACTTTGTTGAAAACGTCACGATAACGTCTTGTTCTTTATGCCGGAATAAATCAATTGGTTCCTACTATCAGAAGTAGGTTAACCGGTGGGCGCTTAATACCACGATATGCCAATAATCCAAAGCCGTTAGATTACTAGCGTTACACGATTTCAAACTTGTGCACATTTTTACGCGCATTCGCGTACATCGAATTGACATGCTTTGCCAATATTGACGCATTCTCACGATAAGATAAGTGCGACGGTTCGCGACAAATGAGTGCATTTTCGATGCAAATTCCATCCCGATTCGGTTAATTTATACATTAATAAAAAATTGCAAATTGATCTGTTTATCAGGTATTAAAGTAAAATTTAAATACGTGAAATTCGAATAATGTGCCATTAGACGTTGACTAACTGGTTTTGGGAAAAGGTTGTTCTATTCTTGTGTTCACTTGTTTGAGATGGATTTGTTGGTCCTAGATGTTGTAACGCGGGTCAAGGTCAACAATGGAGTCACATTACAGAACCTTCTTAGCTCAGAGGCGTGGTGTTTTGTTAAATAGAATGCAAAGTCTTTCAATCGTGCGAAATGTCATCGCTGAGATCTTGCCAATGGCGAGTCATTTACATTTCAAGGACGACGATTTTCTAAGGGTTTGATTAAACGCTTGGAAAATAGATTTTTATTATCTTAATAAATTGGATTTGTGATTAGTGTTGAGTTTTAATAATAGGTATTAAGTGCTAATGTAGATAATGAATCTATATTGAGAAAGACACATTATTACATAGATGCATTGTGTCGCAACAATTTTATTAGTGCGATTTTTAAGAGTATGAAAAAAGTGATAAGCGTTGAATAATCTCAATATCTCTGATTGAATTTGCTTTTGAATAAAAATGTCAATAGCATTGACGACATAAATTACAGTCTTTTCATTAGGCGATCTTGATTATAACTTCTTTTTTTTTTTTTTTTTTTTTTTTCTGTGAAGGG
>JABFQA010000093.1:0-28635 GCA_022817065.1 Probaryconus sp. ZL-2020
AAAAAAAAAAAAAAAAAAAAAAAAAAAAACAAAAGAAAAGAGTAATGGTATTGATAGTAGATCTTCAATTTAAAGAAAAATAAAAACAAATGATTTAGTGTGAACAAGATTCGTTACTCAAGTCGTTAACTGAAATTAAAGCAAGCAAGTAAAGTTGGACGGAGAATTAAAGGACGTTCAAATTTCATTGTGGAACCAATATTAACCATGATTTCCTCAAGCTAACATTTACTTCGGTATGCGCTAATTACATCGAGGCATTGCAATGCAGTTCGAGAGAATCGGTTACAGCAAGCCAAGTAGAAATAGTTACATTAAAGTACCTAGCCAATGTAATTACTGTAATATTTCAATTACCACCGCAATATGACGCAACAATCAAGTGCAATTAAAAAACAAAACCTTTATTAAAAATGACCCACAAATTGCATAATTTCTTTTTTATCTTCTTCAATTACATAACGAAAGAGAAATGACACTGTTTAAAAATGCAAAGCGTTAAAAGAATTGGCATAAGGGTACAATGAACAATCAAAGGCGACTGAGGAATATGACTCTCTTATTGTCTCGCGAGTCCGCATAACCGAGTCCCATAACCTACGCCTACCCTCGTCGCATTGCCCGGGTGACTAACCGGTCTAGCAATAGCTCATTGCGAAATGCATCGCTATGCGTGAGCGTGACAAGGACACGAGCACTTTTACTTGCGAAGATCAATCATTCGTGTGATTCTTAATGACGAAGCGTCATAATATCCTCGTGAAAAGTAACGTTACAGAATGGCCGATATTAACTCTTTGGGTACAGTCACCGTCGACAGTCTACTTCGGAGTTAGGTGTCTGAAGTTCTCATCGATTAATTCATCGAATAATTGCAAAAAAGATCTGTAACATTGTTTTTCACTAAGAAAAATTGCAAAAACTATCTTCACTAAAGAATTTGCAAAAACTAACTTCACTAAAATATTTGTAATAACTAACATTCAGGGAAAAATTGCAAAACTAACTTCGCTAAAGATTTTGCAAAAACTAACTTCGATGAATTAATCGACGAGAATTTCGGACACATTCGGAGTTAGCATCTCAAAGGCGATTGTGCGCGAAGTAAACAATTGAAGACTTAGGAGTGAAAGTGAAACGAACCCTAAAAGATTTGGTAGTCACTTGGACGATGTCAAAGAATTTATTTTCCTTTCGCAAATTTTATTTTTTTGTTTTTTGTTTTTTTTTTTTTTGTAAAATTTGCAGTTAGGGTTTTAAGAAAAAGAACGAAGGATCGTCTATGTTCATAAAAATACAGGAAAGATTATGTTGTTATTTTTTAAAGACTCTTTAAACGTGAATAAATTATGTTTTAAATGAGATGTATTGTGCTGTTATGAGATCCTGGTTATAAACGAGAATTTTTTTAATAACTAAATGCTCTTCGACTGATCTTACGCGCGATTTGACTCGTCTGACCCGACACTCGACATATATCCGACTAATTAGTATTTAACACAGCCGTTTATCAATCACGTGGATGAATAAAAAGTTTGTTTAAATCATGGGCCATTTTCTGATGTTTTGTGTCGTGCCTTTAGGCGGCGATAAGATCTTCGAAAGCGTTAACCCCAATATCGCGGTGCTACTTTTCCGGTGTTTCATTTCGCAAAATACGTAAGTTTCGTATTATGAAACTTACATTCTGCTATGATTGACAAGAAATATTTGATGACTGCACTTCAATTAATACGAGCGTCAGCAGTTTTACTGTATATTTAGGAATAATTAAGTATTGTTAATTTAACACTTTTTAAAATAATAATCATGTAAAGCTAATACTAAGACTATTAGTCACAGTTTCTTGGTATGTACTTTGCTAATAGAATCATAAACTGAATATCTATTGTCATTTGTTTAACTGGTTTCAATTGCTATTGTTTTTTGCTCCTTTTTTTTCTGTCCGCGTTGCACAACCATTATTTAAAAATAATTATTTGCACAATAACTAATCTATTTCTCAATTCAGCAACATTGCCAATTTACTACGAAATACTTTATATTTTATGTTCTACCGTCTGTATTTGCCATTCAATTTAATTAATTCATCAATTGAATTTCACATTATTTAACTAATTGACATATGTTGTCTGTCGCAGACTAGCTGAGTGGGAAAGATCGTCAACCATCATGAAGAAAATCTTCACCTGAAATAACATTTATAGACAACTCCAAGATGCATACCGACTGGCAAAAGGTAAAATTCTGCACATTTCTTCATGTTTATCTTTCTATAATATGAATTCCCTTCTCTCCCATACATAAATTTATGAATTAATCTTTGCAATTCATAACTTCATAATTAAGTTTTTTTGCAACAATCTACATTGATCCATAAATCTGCAAATCTTGTGAATTTCATTCCGAGGATCATCGAAAAGTAAAAAAGTGAACATGATCTGAAATGGAATGAACGCGTTCGGGAAAAAAAAAAGGATCTGACTAGTTGAAGTCAATGATCTGCAAATACGGTCTTCGAAAACGCACGCACGAGGAATCACATTGCCACTTTCCAATGACTGTGGTGGTGCAGCAACGATCGCGACTCGACTTGGCTCTGCTCGGTTCTGAGCCGTCGACCAACGTTGCCAATATTACGCAGTGGTAACGGGCAAATTCCTGTCTCGAGCGAGCCAAGAAACGCTCGACGACGGAACAAACGTTAATGGCAAGGCATCGCGCAAGACGTTATAATAATGCATGCTCCCTGTGATATTGCACGAGCGACGACGATTGGCACGATCGCAATCGTGGCACTCAAGTGGCGCGTAAAGAACCTCGTTACAATGTACTTAACCGTGGCTCACAATTAGTACTTGAGATCAGGCCCCCCGTTGAATAATTGAACGAGCCAATTTCACGAAAGAAATTTCTTCCTTGAATAACGCTGCTGATTGAATTGTGCTCTCTTACGTTATCAGAATTTAAATTATAATCTAGAAGGAATGTCTTTACGAGAATTCCTCTCGCGCCATCACTTTGCCCGGTTAAATGCCAATTAATATCGAAACTTTAATGACTTCACGTCATTCCATTAAGAACTAATTTTTCTTTTTTGTTAATATTTGATACGTTACATTTTGAAGGATAGTGTTAATTGTTCATTAACGTGTTTTCACGCAATATTTTCTTATAATCTTTCAAATACTGATTTAAAGGAAAAACATTTTTTTGTTTAATTTATTGGTGATAATTCTCTCTAACTAAATTTTACAACACGACGGTAAACGTGTTATGTAAGATAATTCCTTCCACAAATTACTAAGCTCAATAAAGTGACGAACAATGGTTATGAATCGGCGTTGTAAAAATTTAATGCGTTCACCATCGTGCACCAAAGGTCCATTTCTACTTGGCCATTAAATGAACAAGGTTATTCAGTAAGCAACTTGTTTGCGATCGTAAGATAGTACCGAACATTCTGCGAACTCTTCTCAATGAGGGTCTACTACCGCCTGCATAATATTCGGTGGTACCAAACAATACTTATTAGCTGTAGCAAATTTTGTTTTACAAAATCACGGTCAAGTAAAAATTTAGCTTATTTAATAAAGTTACATCTGGGAGTATTGGTATTCAATGAAGTGTGAAAATAATTTGTCGATAATTACACAATGAGAAAGGATTCCGCTTGAATTAAGAAAACATTATTCCGTATATGTAATATTCAAATTAACGTGAAAACTGCTAAAGAAAATTATATACTATTGCTAACTTACATTTTCATTTAAAATATTTCGTAATCATAATTACATAATTACAAAACTTAATCACAAAAAATATATGTATTTTGGCATCGAAAGATTAATTAGAAATTTTTTTTTTTTTTTTTTTGAAACTTGTCTCTATTTCTTAACAATTTTCAATTTTTAAAATGAACGATTATTAAATTTGTGCAAAAGTCAACGAAAAAAAAAAGAAAAAAAAAAGATTGCGTCACGTTCCTTATCAAAAAGAATCAATTCCATAACGAAAGACAACATTATAATTGACATTAAAAAAATGGTATCCGACAATCAAGCCCGAAGCCAATATTAATAAAGCAACCCAGTATGATACTTGACTCAATATTTAAAACCAAACTCGGGCACTCGAAAGTGTTACACGTGCAATCAATTACGGCATCGGCCGATACTGAATTCCACGTCAGTCGGTTCAGGAGTTCCTTCGTTGAAATCGCTTCCCGTTCTACTGGCGTAACTAGGCGCGCTATCGTTGGCTTATGTGTTGCATACGCCTACGTCGGGCAACCTCACATTTAGCGAGTAATTTATATAAGAAGGGGGGCACGCTTCGTTCCACCCCAAAGCACATCGATGCATAGGCGCCTCTCAGACACACAACCAAACTCTACACTTTTTTCCAATTTCCTATTTCAATTCCCATTCAAATCACCCATTAAAATGGCTCACCGATTCACGCCTTGCCGCAACAATGCTCCCGAATGGATTCCCAACTTCGGTCATTCTTCTAAGACACTTGAGTCGTGTTAAAAGAAAAAAATAGATAATTAAAGGCAAGTTTAATTAAATGCATATACGCCACTGCGCATTGTATGTAATTGTTGCGGAGAAAAGGCTTGGCTCAGCAGTGGCGCATCGAACATCATCGCGAACGTGTCTCGGAAGACGAAAGAGAGTTCGACGTCTCAAAAGCCACGGAATTTCGGCAAAACCAAACAGGTGTCTTGATCGTGTGATCGCGCGTCACCTTTCACCAGCGACCTCGCGAAGTCGCCATCGCCGTAAACGCCTAAACTCGTCATCTCTCGGGAAAGAGACAGAGCCACGATGAAAGAAACTTCTTGTATCCTGCCCATTCATGACTTTCTTTGTGTATGCGAGTCATGTCAGTCGATGATTGTGAGATTTCATGACAGACGTGGACTGGGACGAAGAAATAATTTCGCGTCATGTTACTGACCTTATGTGCTCAATAGCGTGCGACAGCTTGACCTCCTAACTTCCTTCGGGTAGGAACAACAACCACGAGGAAACAAACGTCGATTTCGCCAGTTCGAAAAGCCCCAATTCTGTTTTGAAAATACTCCTGACGGCTTTTGGTATGGATATCTATGAGTGACGCATGTTGACAAGTCATCGAATTTGCAAAATTGATTTTGAATGTTTTTTTTTTTTTTTTTTTTAATTGGAACCGATATGTGCGAGGCCCAAATAACTGATCCAGGATTGACTTCAGCCGAGACCGATGCCGTAACGCTCTTGGTGCAACGACCGGATGAACACGCGATACTGATGCTGATAATACATTTGAAAACCACAGAATTCATGGAGTTACAGGCAACTAGGAGAAGGCTATTCGAGGAGAATTACCCGCGAGAAGATTAGTTTAAATATTAATGAAAGAAAGTTTACTGAGAGAATTGTGAATAAATAACCGACAGTGATCCGTCAGTACTTTGGGAGTGTGCATTCCAGTTATTCCGCTTATTGTGACCTAAATACGCTGCAGAGTGATGTTAAATGTTTATTTCTAAATGCAATCCCTGAAGAAGAAAAGTTATGTTTGTTTAAGTATCACCAGTGAAACGATTAATGGGAGAAAGAAATCCTGTAATTAGCGTGTACAAAAGTTTCTAAATGGATGCCGAAATAAGCCCATTAACATAATAAAATGTACATATTTGACGGTGAAACTATCGTGGTTAGTAAATCGTCGAAGCCTGATGAGTTCGTTCGGCGTTCGCGTGTGCTCCGAATTCGAGTGTAAACGATGTAACAATTAACGCGCGTGCTTATTCAGAGAATCGTCGAAAAGAATGGAGCCATCGTCTAGGAAAAAAGTCAGCGATAAGCACAGAATCGAAATGCGCTCCGGGTCTAAGGAAACGCACGAGGCATTCGTGTCACCGTTAGATCCAAGACGCACGTTGCATAATTCCGTTGGCACGGATTCAGATATCCGATCCGCTGGTTCCACTTTAAGCTCCAGACACGGCCGATCTTCGCGCGCGTCCAAATATTCTCAAGAATCAGATGGTATTACCAGAAAACGATTGTCCAGAAGCGAATTCTCCACCGAACCAGAACATTTCCAACTGATGCCACAAGGCGTACGAATTTCCCGCAAGGAAATCATTCGCAGGAGCTGCTCGTCTTCCGCAGACGACTCTTTCGCGAGATTCGCGAATTCCCTGAAATCACGTTGGAGGCGTTCTTCGGTTGTTACGCCTCCGAAGATTAACAGGCAGGAATTTGAGAGGCCCACGACTCTGCCTTCCATCGTCAAAAGGTACAGCAAGGAAAAAAATGCCAACGCAACGGTGTCCAGACAGGAAATACTTCAGCGGAGAGCGAGTTTGGAAACCACGCAAATTCGTAAGAGGAGTTACGTTGGAATCGAAGGTTCCTTCCAGAAAAATAATATCGTCCAAGGTAGACCTAGATATTTGGAGAGAGACAAGATGAACTTAATCGCTGACACCAAATCCGAATGCGAATTTTCTCCTGGCAGATATTCCCATTTGGGAATGGTACCCAGACCATCGACCCTGCCAAAATTGTCTCAACAGAAGCTGCTGAAAAAGGACAGCGACAGTCGAGTGTTTTACAAATCGTCTCATCAGGATTTCATAGGGAACAAGGATGCTCCGGTTTATGGTCGCATGAAACGAAGGAAAGCATCTTTGTCCAGCAACGCTCAAGAAAATAGAACTTCGCCGAATACACTTACCAGAAGATGGAACAGCGACAGAGCTTCCAGCTCTTCTGCGCCGAGATCGTACTTTTCTTTGCAGCATCGAAAACACACGACAAAGGTTACAAAGGATTCTCCTCCTGATCCTGGACCATATCGACCTGAGTCATTGCTTGACAACACTTGGAACACCAGTGAACGGTCCGAAGGCCACGTGGCCGTTATGCAAGGTGGTATTGGAAGTGAGATGAGAATCGCGGAGAGCAATCTTTACCGAACCATGTCGAGGCGCAGGATCATTAACAATGCAGAGGAGGCTCGTCATTCAAAAACCCTGGGCAGAGTGAAAAGCGAAGCTTCGAGATCACGAAAAATGGACGACGTCGGGAGGCACACTTTGCCTTCGGCGTCGAAAAAATCGATGATTTCAGATGAGAGGAATTTTGAGAAGAACAGATTGAGATCGAACGTCTCTACCTCGAAACAAACGATTACGGATTTCGAGAATAGATATTGTATGAGACAAATTAACTCGTCTATGGATTCTTCTAGCACTTTGCCTCTTCATCCTGAGAAGAGTAGGAAACCTTCTATGATTCCTTTGAGAATTAATAGGATGAAGAAGGTCGAGGAAGTTAATGTCGCTGCAGCAAAAAGGACGGCTACGTGTGAGAAAAAAACAGTTTCGAAGTGCGTGGTTCGCGTTCCTGAAGAGAACAAGTCGAGTAACAAATATTCAATTTTTGGCTTCTGCACTGGGAGGAGGAGTTTATACTCGAGGAAAACCGTCGCACCTAAGCAAGAAGTCAACGTGTGGGACAAGCGACCACTGAGAATGGTGGGATGAACGGTGCCACGTTATTTACTTATATTCTAATGCACAATAGTTGTAGTATAATGCAACCCACTACAATTCTTGAAAGCACCACATTGAACAATACAGTGTTCTCTGTAATTATTGAAAGCCATACATTGAAGAATATATTGCACATAAAATACAATGACAATTGTTGACATGTAGTCACTGGTGGAAAACAGTCAATTTGCATAATATTACGTTACATGGAACAAATTATTTCGACATGTTTTATGCACGCCAATTGATATGCTTGTACTCATTCAAAAATGATTATAAACCTTATTTTTAATGTTGAAATATTGTCTAAAGATCGAGGGATTTCCTTATGTCTATTAAATTAAAAAGAAATCGTCTTAATATAAGGAGATTTCTATATCGTCTTGCGTGACTCTGAAACCAAATTTACAATTTAATACTTTATGAATATAAAATTTAAAAGAGAAAACCCGAGTTTAATTGTTGCTTTTAAGCATTAAAAAATTATATAAATATTTTTTTTATTACATAATTCTCGAAATTTAATTGAAAGTAACGCGTATACGTTTACGGGTAAGCTTGGATTGGAGAAAATGAAATTATTTTTATATTTTGACATTAAAGTTTAACTATTAAACATATATTAAAATATGTAGCGGAACAAATTGTAAGGCACTAATCATTTCTCAAATCAATTAAATAATTTTCACCAAAGTAAGGTCATAAATCTCGCTATTTTAATTAACTTTATTTAAAATGAAATCAATATCAAAACACATCACATCCATGGTAAATTTTTACCATAAACATGGTACATTTTTCTATAAATTCTGGTATTAAAACTGATTTAAAACATGTATATTTTTAATCTGGCTATATATTCATATTTTGGAAAGATAATTTGTTCGTATTTATAATTAGTTCTTAGCGCAATCAATGAACATGCGTTTGTCATTTGATAACGGCAAACGAGAAACTCGGTCGATTGCGGTTACTTCGTTTTGCCACTAGACTTGCTAATTCCATTAACATCGGTTACGAATGGTTAAATGCAATTTCTTGGAGAAAGTTTTGATAAGATTCGCGCGTTATTTTTCCTGTTTTATATCATACTGTTTTGCATAAACATATTTCTTATGTCGATTTATACTTAATACTTACAACAAGCAATTGCAGATTACCCCGTCAAGATTATATTGAAATCCTCCATTTGGACGAATCTGTAAAGAAAAAGGAAAAGTTTATCAATGTAGTTCACGCTTATTAAAAATTCAACAACATTATTCTTAAAAATGTTTGGTTTTCTCCCTTATCAATGTGTGTTATCAATTTTCATTCTTTCGTTCTATTTTCAATCTATCAAGGACGATTGTATTTTCCAATGAAAAATTATTCTAGATAATCTGTGGTTAACTGATAATTATCTAGTTCATATTAATTTTGTCTACTTTTCAACGAAAAGTACACGACTGGAAAAATATTATTAACTCTGACAAGTGACAAAATTAATTATAATTTAAATGATAATTTTAATTATTCGAATAGTTATATAACATTAGGTTGTATTTATAATTATTTAAACTGTAAATCTTTTGCAAGCGCAGACTGATAATGACAAACTATAATTAATTTTATTAACTTATATACGACGATGAAAGGGAATGTAAAGAATACAAGCCTCAGGGATTGTTTTTCAATATGCTATTCAGTGACGTTGAACATGATTATACACATATTGAAACACAGGAGTCGAGTACATTTTGTTTTCTATAATCTCAGAATAAAAAAAACTCGATAGTAATCTTTCCCAATGATTTTCAAACCTAAACTTAATCATATTGAAAATGAAAGTTCGAGCTGATTTGCTAAACTTCTGCAGAATATTTTTAAAATACGAAACCTTTTGAAACGTGAAAATAAATTTAACACGCGCAACCATATTCTGAGAAAGATGATAAAAATCTCGACTCTTTAGGACGATTTTTTAGTACTAAAAAATCAAGATGATTTTCATCTGGAATGACTTTAAAGGACCGCGAATTAATGCAGTATTCACCGTAGCTTTTGAAATTTGAATCTGACAAAAAAAAAAGCATTTGGAATAATTGCATGACCATAATTTCGTTCTGGTTTCAGGGTGAACTCGTGTGGTTCGACCCGGGTGTCGGCCATGTTTTACCAGGAGAAGTTTTGGAATACCATCGTGCTGCCAACGTCCTTTCGGTTCAGGCAGTTATTGCCGGCAAGGTAATTATAATTATTTTAATTAACGCGTCGAAAAGCAAAGGTATACAAAGTGATTTCGAACTGCACGCAACCGATTCTGACGAATACACATAGTTATACTATGTGAACTGAAAAAATTGTAATGAACACTTTCAACAAAGTTTGCTAATGTTTAAAGGTAGAAATCCATATTTTTGCCATTAATTTTTGCGGTTAGTGTAAAATAAAAAAAAAGAATAGAAATATATTAAAAAGTTGATTGAAACAATTCTATTAGAGCACTTTGTCCAAGTATATTGAACATTCATTGGAATCGTTGATATATATTATGATCTATGCGTGTCATCGTGAAGTTAATGAAGAAGAAGATGAAGTCTAGGTTGGGCTGATTCTGCCAACACAGAAGAGACTTAGCTCGAACTCGACGAACAACCGGTTAGGCTGCATTTCCTTAACGCGACGCCATCGTTCGCCCCAAGCAAACGGTCGATGCTCGTATCGTCGTTCTCTGAGAACTCATAGGTCGTCGCAAGTATTCATAGGTTCAGTTACAAATATTCTTTCGCTCTAAAAAATTAGCACAATTAAAATATCGAACAACAACAACAAAAAAGAAATTAACGTCTCTTATTCTCTGTAACTGTTAATCATAAGACGATAAAAATAATGAATGACCCATTTTTCTACTTTGACAAAATAGGAACGATTCAGTGAGAAACATCTCGAGTTTGATTTAAAATCGTCATCGCGAATAACTCGAGAAATATGCTTTCAAAGGCTTCAGATAATAATTCAGGATTTTATTTTCCCGCGAAATGAAGAAGACACGTTCGAAAGTTGCCTGCGAAGCATGAATAACACGTATAATTGCTACGTAATATGTGATGCATCGACCAAATGTGATGTAATTCCTTCGCACGGGATAAGATACATCATCGCTGGCACACGGTTCACACAATTTCTTCATAAATAAAAGAAAAAGGCGGGAGACTTTTTGATCTTGTCTAACGGTGCATTCAAATGAAGACGGCCCCCTTAGAAAGTTCAACAGTGTCGGATTATTGGCATACCACGCATACTCGCTTTGGCACTTCCGCGAAAGTAGCTTGCGAAGTGGTCTCTAAAATGTAGCAAAGTGCGTATCTAAACGAGTGGGCCACTTGTCACGACTGTACCCGATCTGTTGCAACATATTTATGTTTACGGGATCGTTCGCTCGAAACGAAATTGGATTACAAACACGTTTCTAAATGATACTAACGCAAGCAAAAAGGTTTTATAAAAATTTACAGCGTACAGTAGCGTACAAAAGTATTTCATCTGGAGTTTTAATCTTTACGTTAATAACGAACGTTTATTTTACTTTTTTTTTTTTTGCAAGAGTTACAGAAAATGGATTTTATGATGAAACAATGTTTATGTCCCGTAATAAAGAACTATAACACAAAGAAAATCTAAATGGTAAACGAGTTGTCGTAGATGGAGTAAAATCTAAAATTTCAGATTACAGAAAAGATTGGTACTGAATTGTTTTCTCTTAACTCGGCCATAATGAGCGCGTGCAGTTCGAATCATGAAATAATTCAAGAGACATTCAAATAGTGGAGAAAATTTCCTTGTTCCTTTCACTGCGACATTAATATATTCAACTAACGTGGAAAATTATTCCTCCGGTACCATTTCAGTATTTTTATTGAACGCGCGTATTAATGGTTCGAAGAATTATTGTCTCGTCAAATTTTATAGAAATTTTATTCTGACTATTTTGTTTTTTTTTATTGTACGAATTCACTTCACTTACTCCGAATAAGATCTAGATCTGGAGCTCATAAGCTGTCGAAGAAATTTAAATTTATGCTCAATAAATTTGTCTACAGTAATAATGATAATAAGGATAAAAGTATTGCGCGTGAATCTATAACTTTTTGTACGATAATTTTTGTTTTGTTTTCATAATTAAATTAAGTGTCGTTTAAAATTTCATTTCCATTAACTCGTTTTCTTAAATATAATATAAACATTTAATGAATAATTGTTTTTGATGCAATACACTGAAAATTGTACAGTAATTTTTTTCTGACTGGGATGTAATTACAAGATATTGCAGCAAAGGCCAATTTCCTTAACTGCAAACGAAGATTTTTCGTTGTCCCTTGACGAAATGTGTGTTTTTTACTCAATTTGCGAAATGTATTTTTCATCAAGCATTTGCATTCAATTGCCTTTTGCTGGGAGCAACTCTCGGTCGTTAATTATTTTTAAATCACCACTTTTTACCATCATTTCATGTTGAATGACAATTTTTTTAATTTTCGGTTCCGTTACAGACAAAAATGATTCATTACATTTAAACTTCAGCAGTCATTTTGTCGGCCATTATTTCTGATACAGTTTTTTCAGATCATTAAGTTAACGATCTGCACAAATCCTATACCAAAATTTCATAAAATAACAAACTTTAATGCCAAACGAAATGAAAAGTAAGAAAGTTTAGGTAAAAGTGAAAATTTTTTAATGAATTATTTATTTTAAATCACACATTTATAATTGGTTATTACTGATATATGTAAATATAAATTATCTAAAAAAAACTGCTTTGCATCAGAAAGCTCACATAACATTTTTTTTTGGCATAATAATTTTAATATAATAAATTCATAATTTTAAAGCCTGGGACTAAGATTATATATGCAACGTACGATAAATTAATCAACATCAAAAAGCCTTTGAGTTTCAGTTTCACTCTGAGAACCGGAAGTGCTGAAGCCAAAGGTAGAAGATCAAGTTCTCAGATTGAAGGTCAACAACGTTACATTCAACTCTGCATGAGTTTTATACAGATTTTTTCAATCTCATTAATCATAGCTTCTTTCATAAAAAAAAAAAAAAATCAAACAAACTATAATAATAATGTAACCATAAATTTAACCAATGCAAAATAATACCGAATAATTTTTTTTAAGTGGTCGAAAGGTCAAAGTTAACTAAATCAATTAATTAAGATTCAGTTTAACCAGTTGCCAATGAATTCAAGTGACCGTTAAAAATGCAACTTTGGTGATAAATACAAATGCAATCTGGAGCTAGAGATAAACTACATCATTAGATTTTCTATCCTCATTAACAATTCATAATCATTTGAAATGCTTATGAGACATTTAATCAGCATTGAAAATTGAAAGATATTTCAATAGAGCGTGCATTCTTTTTTGATTTATGATTAAGTTCGAAGATGCATGATAGTTGAATCTATTGGCTCTTGTACCTGGCTAATATGTAGTCAGGGTGTGGTACGAAAATCCAGGTCAATTAAAGAGGTTGCTGTCGGGACTACTAATCGAATGAAAGTTCATATTTAAAAAGTTAAATGAAGGCTACAACTGAGTTTTTTTGCATTTTGTTTAAATTTTATTTTTCACGATGATGGGGTTTGACGGCCAGTGTAGATTTACTTAAAAATGTTTATCTCAGTGGTTCACTTTTTTCTTGCAGTTCATACGTAAATGTAATATTATATTTGAAATTGTCTTTTTCTTGCAGCCACAAGTTTTCACACTCACCAACTTAAGTGGCGTTAAACCAAGGCAAGATCTTGGTCAAAATGGTGTTGAAGATATGATACAACTTTCGTGAGTATTTTATTTAGAAAATAGAAAGAAAGTGATAACTATAAATTCGTTATAAATAAATATAAAAAGTTTACTGTCATTTTCATATACTTTGTTTTTGCAGAGATTTAAATGAGGCATCTTTACTGTGGAATCTCAAAATACGTTATGACAAAGAATTAATTTATGTGAGTGTTAATTCCTTTCTCCCTGGCAATATATTTGGGTATTAAATAATAAAAAAAAAAAAATTCGTATATCATTACAGACGTATACGGGTAGCATCCTAGTCGCGGTTAATCCGTACAAAATGTTTGACATCTACGGCCTCGATCAGGTGAAGCTTTATGAGGGACGAATTCTCGGGACACTTCCTCCGTAAGTCCAACACTTGCCAACATGAATTTATTCATGACTGCGAATATCTTGTTTCATCGTAAAAATCACCGAATTCATTATTTTTAATTATAATTTTTTTTTTTATAATTCTGGAATAATTAATTTAGTCATAAATCAAAATGTTCATTACAATAATTCGCTGGATTAACATCTTATAATGTTACAACGAAAATGACAGTTTTACACTCCTGAAATAATATTTTATGGTGAAAGATGTAACGTACCAGGATGATCTCTTAACTTAAAAAAATTGTATCAAATTTTCTTGAATTAATATTTTATATTACATATTTTAACTGTTGTTATTGTTGTTAAATGGACTCGGTTTTTAACAGTCATCAGCCGAATAACAATGGACAAAATTTGAATTGTATTAACGTATATTTTCAGTCACCTGTTTGCAGTGGGTTCTTCAGCTTACAGCCAAGTGACTGCTGCCAACAATTCAAGTGCCAATCAAGTCGTCGTGATATCCGGTGAATCCGGTTCCGGAAAAACTGAATCAACGAAATTAGTAATGCAATACTTAGCTGCAGTTAATCGCGCTCCAAGTAATTTGGTTACTGAACAAATTTTGGAAGCAGCGCCTTTATTAGAAAGTTTTGGTAACGCCAAGACTCCTAAAAACGATAACAGTAGTAGATTTGGAAAATATCTCGAAGTTAATTTTAGAGAGTGAGTTTTTTTTATAATTTACCAACCCATAAAAGATAATTTTTTATTTATACTTATAAAAATGTATTTATAATTTATTTTTCCTGTTTTTTCTGCTAAAGATTATTAATTAAAAATTAATTCAACGTTATCTTTCATGTTGATTGTTAATTTAATTTATGCATTTTTGTTACCAGTGGAGTTATCGTTGGAGGACGAGTCACCCAATATCTTTTGGAAAAAAGCAGAATAGTAACTCAAGCTTCTGAAGAGAGAAATTATCATGTTTTTTATGAACTTTTAGCTGGTCTCGATCAACAGCTTCGAGACAAATATGGACTCCTTACACCTGACAAATATTTTTATTTAAATCAGGTAACATATTAAATATAAAATAATGCAATGATTATTATAAACAAATGTGTCTAATCGTTTGTAAATTAATATTATTTAAAGGGAGGAAATTGTGCAATTGATGGCAAAAATGATACACAAGATTTTAAAGCCCTTTTATCAGCTATGCAAGTATTGGGCTTTTCATCAGAAGAACAAGATACGATATTCAAAATTCTCAGCAGTGTATTGCACTTAGGAAACGTGTATTTTCATCGTAAACAAATGAGACATGGTCAAGAAGGCGTGGATGTGGGATCTGATGCTGAAATTCGTTGGGCTGCTCATCTCTTGCAGATCAGTTCTGATGGAATCATAAAAGCCTTAACCACAAAAACTACAGTATGTACCTAAATCATAGATTAATACACTTTCTGAATCTTCTCTCAATATTATAAATTAAATTGATTATATTATTTATAGGAGGCAAGAAATGAGAGAGTAGTAACGTCATTAAATATTGATCAAGCATTAGATGCTAGAGATGCATTTGCAAAAGCTTTGTACAGTTCCCTCTTTTCCTGGCTCGTAGCACGTGTTAATCATATAGTATACAAAGGTACAAAACAAACCGCGACCATTTCCATCCTGGATATATTTGGTTTTGAGAACTTCACTGAAAACAGCTTCGAACAGCTATGTATAAACTATGCTAATGAAAATTTACATTTCTATTTTAATAAACATATATTTAAGTTGGAACAGCAAGAATATGCTAAGGAAAAAATTGATTGGACCACGATTAACTATACCGTAACTATTTTTTTGCAATCAATAGTTAATATAACAGTGAAACGTTCAATATCGGAAAACATTTAATTATTTTGATTTTAGGATAATTTGCCCGTTATACACCTTATCGCAAAAAAACCAGTTGGCATTTTACATTTATTGGACGATGAAAGCAATTTCCCAAAAGCCACAGATTTGTCCTTCTTAGAAAAATGCCATTACAATCATGCATTGAGTGAATTATACTCCAGGCCACGAATGAATTCTGCAGAATTTGCGATTAGGCATTACGCTGGTCAGGTTTGGTACAACGTTGATGGATTTTTAGATAAGAACAGAGACACCTTGAGAGCTGATGTTGTCGAATTATTGATCAGCAGTAAAATATCGGTAATTATTTTCTTGTACATATATACAACAATGACAATAATGTGCAAGTGTATAAATTCAATATTTTTTTAGATGGTTAGCAAAATGTTCCAGCATGTAAGAAACACTCACGAAGCAAACAAAACCGTCAATAAACCAAATGGAAGATTTGTCACAATGAAACCAAGGACTCCAACAGTGTCTGCGAGGTTCCACGATAGTTTACAACAACTTTTGGAATCAATGTCTCAGTAAGTATTATTGTATAAAATCAATAAAAAAATATTTTCCTGAAAAATACATTAATTGTGAAATATTTTTTCTCAGGTCCAATCCTTGGTTTGTTCGTTGCATAAAACCAAATAACGATAAGGCACCAATGAAATTCGACATGCCATGTGTTTTGGAGCAACTCAGATACACAGGAATGTTAGAAACAATTCGTATACGAAAAACCGGTTATCCTGTAAGATTGCTTTTTGCTCATTTTGTGGATAGGTATCGTTATTTGGTCCCAAAAAATTTACCCAGAGGAGCACCGAACAAAGAACTATGCAGAATTATTTTAGACAAAGCTGCTCCAAAAGATGCTCATACGCAATATCAATTAGGACTGACACGAGTATTTTTAAGAGAATCTTTAGAAAGGACCTTGGAATATAACAGAGCTCTTATTTTAGAAAAGGCTGCAGTTACTGTTCAAAGGTGATTTTCTTGTTTCATAAATAATGGTTAATAATTTGTAAGAACAATTTTTTGTTTTATAAAAATAATTTTCTATCGTATATTTTGTTAGATACACGAGAGGTTTCCTTGCCCGAAGAAGGTTCTTGAACATATCTCGAAGTACTATACTTTTGCAAGCATTTTACCGAGGATATCGGGAGAGGAAAAAATATCGAGCGTTAAAGAAAGGTGCTTTGATGGCACAAAAACTGTATAGAGGTAAAACGCAGCGCGAAAAGTATGCTGTTCTAAAGGAGGAAATGGCCAAAAGGGCTGAAATTGAAAGGGCAAGTCGCGAGAGAGCCAAAGCGAAGCAACAGAGAGAAGAACAGGAAAGGACATCACGAGCTGTCGCTGGTGTCAATCACCTTGAAATCCCTGCGGAACTGGCCTTTATATACAGCAAACTTGATGGTATGATATTATTCATATAACAAATTAAAGTAATTAAAATTATTTTAAATGATTAAATTTATGTTTTAATTTGTCCAAAAATTATTTTGCAGACTGGCAACCAACTCACACTGAAAGAAATCTCATAAAAGTTGTGGGATCAGTTGTACCACTTCCACATCAATTTATATTACCTTCTGACATAGATCAGTACCAATTTTCCAAATTCACAAACATTTATTTCAAAAGCCATATTTTCGGTATGAAAAGAGAGCCCATCAAAACACCATTTCTTGCAAAAGCTCGAGATCAAGATTACACGGATTCTCTAATGATTTTCAAAATGATTCTGAGATTCATGAATGAAAATAATTTGAATGGGAAAAGGGAACAGGCTTTAGGAGACTATATCGTTAATAAAGGTATTGTTAATGAAAAACTTAGAGACGAGATTCTGTGCCAATTAGCTAATCAAACGTGGAAAAATGAAAATGATGGTAATAAAGAAAGAGGATGGCTGCTTTTGTCAAACTGTTTGTCAGCTTTTCAACCCAGTCCAACGCTCTTTAAATATTTCTTGAAGTGAGTATTATTATTCAATACTTTCTTTTCTAATTAAAAAAAAAACATAAGAAAGTTTGCTGAATAGTAATTGCCGTTTATGAATAATTGCTTTTTTTTTTTTGTATTCAGATACGTTTCCGATCATGCTTACAATGGCTATAAGGCTTATTGTCAGCGAAAACTTTTACAAGGCGAAAGAGCTCTGCTTCGCACGATCAGCAACAACCAAACATCTATTCAACACATACCCAGAAATTATCCATCTTGCGTGCTGGAATGGCGAGCAAACAGGAATCGCGTAAACATGGCCTTGACTGTTGGATTTTATGACGGTAATTATTGAAATCTTGTTTTCAAAATCAGTATGTCTGGAGTCAAAATGATTTGGCTAAAGTTTTAACTGCTTTTTCTTCCTTTCAAAATTTAATGTTTTTCAAAATCTAATTATTATGAAAATTACCTTATAAACAAATTTTAAATTCAATCAAATATGTTGAAAAATAATTAATTTTATTAAATAATGAATATTTAGGTGAAACCACAACTTGTGCTGTTGATTCTTGGACGACTTGTGAAGATCTTGCAAATTTGGCAGTACAAAACCATGGTGTCGAAAATAATGGATGGACTATAACATTATGGAACCAATTGGACGGACCGGACGCAATCGTAACCGAAACAAATGGTTTCGATTACGTGTTAGATTTAATTTCAGAAATGGAATTAGCACCCGCCTTCCCAGCAGCCAAACACATGTTCTTGGAACAAAGAAAAAATAGCTTCCCACCAATTAAAAAGAGAGATGTGAGTCATAATTTCTTACTCCTCATATCTTTGTTTACCCACTCTATGTAACAACCGAATATTAGTTATGTAAAGAAAGGAAGCACAATAATACAATGAAATAATTTTGTAATAACTGAAATAATTAACTAATATTTAGAATTAGTTTAGCTTTACTATTACATGTTAAAATTTTGCTATTTTTTTTGTCGAATATTATATTAGCAATCAATTCCAAATAATCAATAGCAAATAAATGTAAATTCTTAGTAGAAAAAAGTCACAGGTGTAAAGTTCGAAAGAATGGTATATTTTTTTATTCTTCCAACCAGTGCCGAATGCCTTTAATACTATATAATTTACGCGTATGCTTTCATTCGAGTTTTCTCTCGATTATAAGACGGCACTTATTTAATGAGCGGAATGAGAATACGAGCGTGGGAATCGAGTGCATTATTAATCGTTACAGCATGTACAAGTCATTCGAGAATTGGAGCAAGACATGGAGCCTCCCGTGCTGACGACGTTTCAGCCATTAGAGAGGAAGACAGTGCCGAAGGTTGTGGACAAGCCACTCGAACCGGAAATACAGTCGCCCAGAAGACCGGCGGTGCCGCCTCCGCAGCCGCCGGTTTTGAAGACACCCGTAAGTTCTCTTATCTTCAATATTCCACTTTGTATTCATACTTTAAAATCATTTCAAATTACGATGACTTATTATTTCTATTTCAGAGCCTCATTCTGCTTTCTCACTCGAATGAGAAAGCAGAATAAAGCTTCTAAAGACTATAGATGTTTTATAAAGTAATGATTCGTAGCCTAATATTTCAAAAATCTATTGCAGATGAGAAAACAGTCTCACGAAGGAATCCTAGAATCCACTGCGGAAACAGGACTCTCTAGAAAATCAGCCTTAAACGATCGTTACTTCGAAAAAGAGAAACAACGTAGCAGAAGTCTCGACAATTTGCTCCAGTCTGAAATAGTTGTACCACCTAGTAAATTAGCAGATTTGGGATTATCATCGTCAAAATTGAATGAGCGTTATCATAGTTTAGAACGAATTGGAGAAACGCAAACAATTACTAGCTCAGACTACATGTCTCGAACTGATATGGTCCAAGAAAGAAAATACAGTAGGATGACAAGAAGCTCGGAGCCAAATATTTTAGAGGAAGAGGACCTTACCATAGATTTCGAATATCCTGATATGCAATCTGTGAGTCAGACTGGAAGGTCAGAGGACGACAAAAGTAGTTATATTAGATCACAGACCAGATTTATCAAGTCTCATTACCAAGGTAAATAGTTTAATTCAATCGATCATTCTATAGTTGTAGTTGTTATAACTAATTATATAACAATTGATTTGTTTCTTAGGTAAACGAGTGTTACCTGGAAGTCAGTCAAGTCGAGCTTACATCGAAAAGAGTGAATATGGTGTAAAATCATCGGCTATGTCAGATACTAGTGAAGCACCATCTCTGGCTTCTCACGTTAGAAGAGTCAGAGTCCCTAGTCAAGCTTCTGATGTAGATCAGTTCTTAGACGAGTTGTTCATGCCTGTACTGGATGGGAATTTGGACGAATTTTCAGATGCTAGAAGCCTTGCAGCAAGTATCAAAGGTCTTGATGATAGAAGTAAACCTACCGGCAGTTTAGATTCTTTCCTCGACACAATAATCAAATCGGATGTCAACGGTTTGCCAAATGCAAAAGAATTGGCCGAACGAATCAAGGGAGATGGAAATATGGATATTCCAAATCATAATCAGGCTTTCAATTTTAATTCAATGGCTCCAGGAATGATGTCACCGCCTATGATGATGTTCTCTACGCCTTCACCTGGCCAAAATCCTAATATGAACATGGGTCCTGGATTTATGCCTATTCCCATATACAATATGCAAGGCCTTAATTTACCACAATATCCGAATTCTCCACCGAACAACAACGAAACTATGCAGAGAGCTTTTTTGCAAAGTGCCATGGCGCAGAATATTCAAATTCAGCAGCAACTTCTTGCTCAGAATCAAGCCCTACATCAGCTACTTGTTCAGCGATCGCAAAATTCAGCACAACCGGTAAAATGAACAAAATAACAAATTTTACAATTTTTGTTTTTTCTTTTTTTTGTTATTAAAGGTACTTACGTATTGTTGTAATATTTCAGGGATCGTTTCATGAACAAGAGAATGGAGACATTTGGTCTCCTATAAAAGGTTTAAACACAGCGCAGACTTCAACACCGATTACTCAACGTCAAGATACAGTGACTGTGAAAGCTCAAGTTCATCGATCTCAAAGTCCCCCGAAGAAAATGGTTGACCGAAAAGTCAGTTCTGAATATGGCGGTAGAAAAATCAGTGTCGATAGAAAAAATTTGAATTCCAATATGGATCCTAAAAGAACTGGAGCAAATAAAACGAATGTCCAAAATAACTTTACAAATGTTTTGAGCGAACTTAAGAATCGTAAAAGCAGTATCGATAGTAGTCCCATAAATAATAAGGGTGTACCACCACCGCCACCGATGCCTCCACCTTTAGAATCACACGATCCTTCGGAATCTAGACCGTTCATTGATCCTTATGGAAGAGCCAAAACTGTTCGCATTGGGAAATGGAGGTAATTTAATTTTTTATATATAAAAAAATTATAGCTTATTCAGATTGTCAGAAAATCAATTTTTTTTTAATTGTTCAGATGGCCACCACCAAGTGATTCAAATGAAACTCAAGGACAGGATAGTTTCATCGAGTTTAAAATGCGCCAACATCATCAGCAAAGAAAAATAACTCCTCAGTATCAAGAATATCATCAAAATGATGGTGAAATGACGACAGGCGTTGAGTGGGAAGAATTTGAAATTGAAAATATTGTGAAAGGAGAAGAAAGAACTGTTGTTGTACAAGCCTCGACAACGGTTGTCAGACACGAAAATGGTTACAAAGAAGAGGGCGAAAAGAAAAAGAAGAAGTCAAAGTATGAAACAAATGTTTTATTTTTATTACAAATAGAGCATTAAAATTCTTTATTTTTAAACAAACATTTTTATTTATATATATGTGCTGTTATTCATTTAAAGATCTGGATTTGAAATTGGTGCCCAAAGACCATCGCCAGGCAGCATTGGGAAACTGAAGCTGAGCTCGGAAATGAGGCAAAGATTAGAAAAAGTAACGGCTAATCACAGCGTGAGGTCAACGAAGACTACGGAAAAACCCGCTCTTCCTCGCGAAGACGGTAAGGTCAAACGATTGGAGGACAACAGAAAACTGCTTCTAGAACAGCAACTCGGTAACCAAATTGATCTGATTGAAACTGAAGATCTGACTATCAAAATTATTACTTTTGTTCTAGATTTGTTATGGATACTATAACAATTAAAAATAACATAACTTCGTTTCTTCTTCTTGTCCTTCTTCTTCTGCTTATTTAACTCTCTGATCAGCGCACGATATAGGTAGTCGACAAACAACTATTCAAAATAAAAAAAACATTTTCTGTTTTCTACAAAAAACGTTTACAAAAAAGTTTCCTTCTTTCATGGATGATTTATTCATCTTACTCTCAAGTTTATTCTTGACTTTTTATTGATGATGAATGTCTTTTTTTTTAAAGGTGGAAGGTGGGACGATTATGCATCGACAATAGATGACACTCAAAGTATTACGTCCAAGGGTACAACAGATATGATGACTCAGGCGCAAGTTGTTAAAACTCAAATTGAAAGAATGGAAAGACCTGTGCCACCGCCACCACCAATTACACCTCCTCAACCACCAAGTCCACGAGGAAGTGCATTTAGCAACAGGTAAATTGCAAAAATATATTTTTTGTGACTTATACTTTTGTAAAGAATACATTACATTAATAAATTTTTTCAGTCAATCTGGAATTCCTCAGCCTCGTTCGCCACCAGCACCCATAGAGCCAAAAAATCACGACATGTTCCGCAGTTCTCCGGACTCTGACACTTTCGATCACTTTCCCAAGAACCAACGTGACATGTTCAGTCAAAGCAGAGATTTATTCGCGTCACAGCAACATCTTCGTGAAAATCATGAATATCGAGGAGAATACGGTGATAAATCTCGAATGCAAGAGTCAAAGAACAAGGACTTCGTCAGTTCAGCGAGAGACAAGAATTCTGACTTTGATTCGAGAAGGGATCTCGTTTCTGACATATGCTCCGATTCCAAATATTCCAGAGACGTTTTTGATCATTCCAATTCGAAGCGGGATCCATTTGGAATGACAAGGGATTTATCGCCGAAGTCTCGAGACAGCTTTGGCATGCCATCTTCTCGTGACTTTGGTGTTGTTCCAAACACGAGAGAGTCTTTTGCTGTCGCCAGACAAAATTACAAACGAATGGTAATTAATTGTATAAGCATAATCTATATAATAATAATCTATTTCTGAACAGAAAATGAACAGACAAAATTTACAGGCGATGGAGAGTGAACTGGACAGAAGATCGAGCATAGCATCGACCCACCGTACTGATAAAATGGAGAAGATTGAAATCGAGGAATGGCCAGAATTCCTGAAACCGGTACTTCCGCCGGCAGATAAAGCGGAGATCGAAAAAGTACAAGAGATCATCGACACGAAACTCTACCCACAGAATTCCACTGCTCATTTTACTTACAACAGAGTCACGTGGACGCTCAGAGTGAAAAAAGAAGTGTTCGCGCCCAACGAATCCTTGACAACGCCTTTGGCGCTGCATTTAGTTTTTTGCCAAGTCGCTTACGATGTTTTGGCGACGTCCAACATCCGAATTTCCAGAGAGGATCGACAGAATATGATTAAGCTCTTGGATAATTATGGGGTCACTTTAGAGAATCTTCAAAGCACGCAACATAAAATTACCATCAAAAAGAATGTTGTTGACGTTGCCAAACAATGGCCTGTATATTTTGCTAGAATATTCCCAGTGTCGGTGAGTATAATAATAGAAAAAAAATTTTTCTTTTACAATTTTAATATATGATAAAATTCCTTTTTTATATTATCGCATAATGTATAGTGTAATTAACTGTGAATCAACTTTTAAAGTGGAAAGTGATTGGATTCAGTGATTGAAGAGATCCATTATTTTACAATTAATCAAGTTGTTATATAACAAGGTTGATAAAGAAACGAAGTAGTTACAAAGTAACAATGGTAAATTTTTTACATGGAACAAACGCGGTGTTTGAAGATAAAATACCGAACAGGAAAATGTGTTATAACAGAGAATAAATGTAATTTTCCGCGATATTATTTTCAGATCGGACCGCAGCATCCTGAAGTGCAACACGTCGCAGTGTCACATCATGGCGTTCGTTTGGTAAAAAGGCAGCCAAATGGTGATTTGTCGATTTTGGAAACTATTCCGCTCGAAGACATCGTTGCAGTCAGTAATAGCAGATCTGGGGTCTGCAGTTTACAAGTAGCATCGGGTGTTCGACTTCCGCTTCACACCAATCGGGCCCCACAGCTCGCGGAAATGATCGGCAAATACATCCGGCAGGTAAGTCACGTAATTTTCCGCTTTTACTTTGCGAACAAACAAAATGGCTATGGCATAATAATTAAAACTCATGGCATTGAAAAATGTTGTCATTGGATTTTAAACCCAGCCTTAAAAGGTGCTAATAGTTAGCATTGGTTGAATGTAAAGTCATATCTATTACCTACTTTAAATCCAGTAAAATAATACTTTTTAGTCATGTTTATTACGTAATGCTTTGGTTTTCAAAATCGATATCAGAATTCACGTTATGAAAATGATTACGTTTTCAAGAAATATTACAAATCTTTGCCGATGCAGAGATTTAATCGTACGTGACTGTTTTACAATAATGATTTAAAATTGTATTTATGCATAATTCATGATACATAACGCATTAGCAAACAATTTTTATATTGTTTAAACTAATCGAGAGATTAACCGGATGAAAGATTTTCTTGAATGAGACACATTGCCTCAATGATGACATCCGATTGTGTAAGTCGATAAGGCATCTTGTCCATTATTGTCTATTGTACATTGAAATATGTAATACCTCATCAAGGTCTACGTAAATATAAATACATTGTCGTATCACGCAAACATAAAAAAAAAGAACGAATAAAATTTATGCAGTTTTTTTAAAAAAAATTTTGATATGGAAAATAATCTTCATGAATAATATTTTTCATATTAAAACTAACAAATTAAACTGATAGATAAAGTAAGACCCAATTAAATTAGGAAAAATATGAGCAATTAAGTTCAGTCCTGAGTGACGTATTTGTGACATAAGTAAGAGATTCAGGACTAACAAGCCGTTTGAAAATCAGTACGGATGGCAAAGGCGCGGCCGACCTTGCATTAAAGTGACTTTTTGCTTATCGATGTGGAATATTTATCAAGCCATTGCAATAAAACGTACATCGATCCAGAAATGGGACCTCGATTTCCGTTTCCAATCGGACGATGGACCGATGCATTGCGAATGAAAAGACTTCTTACGTCTCTTCGACAACCAATTTTTTTTTTTTTTACGTTTGAGTCATATAACTGACATAAAAATTTCACATTGAAAAATGTATGATTCTTTGAAATACTTAATTGCATTTTTCTTGAGTGATAGTACAGAAATTCTTAGTCTAGAAATTTGTAATGAAATGACGTTTGTACTTTCACTAGAAGAAAACACAACGTTTTTTGGAATGAACTATTTGTTAATTATAATGATGTGGACATGCTTAAAGAAATGGAATGCTTTCGAGGAGAAATTATTGCAATATATTCAAAACTACGCCGTGCAAAATATTGGCCTAGAGACTTTTTACCTTAACTAAATTTTTTTTTTTTTAAATAATCATCTGTTTTATAAGAATCATTTTTTACATGAAATTCTTCAAGATAGAAAAAGAATCTGGAATAATCAACAATCAAAATGAATTGCAAACATCTATTTTATTATTGCAATAAATATTGATTTTTACACATGATGAAGATGAATAATATGAAAGCTAGATTCCATGTTTTTCTGTTTCCTCATCCAACAGTGGAATTAGTAAAAGTAATTACAACTATAGATTCTTAGTAATGTTCTTTAACGTTACTTTTACACATTCACAACTGTAAAAGTATGCTCGACATTTACTACTAAACAATGTACGAACATTCCTTTCTGGTGTACATAAATATGGAAAAGTTTTTAACAATTCCAATGATGTTACTTCTTGCTCGACGTAAAAATAGCTTTTTCTTAACAGATCATCATCACATAATTACATAAGAACAAGTTGCTTCGTAATAATAATATTTCCAAACGTGAAATTTCTTCTTCAGAAAACAGAATGTTAATCTTCGACTGTATATTAAATATTATAAAAATACCGAATAACCGATATTGTTAATAATCTAACAATTTGCATGATAATTTTTGAAGGTATTTGTCGTTGCACGAGAGGCAAGAAAAAATTCGAAACTGAAAAGACGTCAGGAAATGTCTCGTGCCGAGAGGCTTGTAGTAAAGTCCAATTAACTCGTGGCATTTTCTTGAGAGGTATTCTATACTTATGCCTCATAATGAATTTAATTAGAGCTCGGTGGGCACGAAAAGCGAATAGCACGCATCCAAATAATGAGCCATCGTCGATAAATCGAAACGATGCGGGCTTTTTTTCGTAACTCCTGTTTGGTCGATTGCGTTTGCATAATCGCGTAATGAGCCATTCTGTGGATCGAACGCCGTTTTGCGGTGCAATAATAAGACGCCGTGTAACGCCTCGTGTAAATTTCTTTCCAGTGACTGCTCATATGTGCTGGCCAATGGCTTCTTATCCTCAATCCTTTTTATTCTTTTTACCATTTTCTTGCTTTACCGACCTTTTTTTTTCATCCATCATTTTATTATTCAGTTTTTGCGAGCAAACCTAAGCTCAACGTTACAATGCACGCGTTTTTAGAATTCTCAAGAAGAATTCAAGGGAAAAAAAAAAAGATAAATACATTTTCTGACAATTTATTAAGTTTATATTAATTTCTTTTTTAAATTGTTTAGAGTTATCAAATAATCGCTTCTATAAAATTGATTTGCACAAGCATAATGACATATAATTCCATTGCAACGTGTCTTCGTAATGAGCAACTCCATAATTGTATAAATCGATTGAAAGTTGACACAAGAAAGTTGATATATTAACACAGGAATCTTGATAATACCTTTCTGTTCGGTTTAATAATATTTAATAAACTTGATATGTTTCAGTAATACAAATTAAAATTAGTCAGACAAAATTAGACTATTGTTGATAGAATAATTAACGACGCGAAACTTTTTGAACATTTATGAGTACATTGTTCTACAAAAATGTAAAAAAGTTTGTTCATTTATATAAATTTATTGAAGAATCTCGTTAGATAGCTGCGTATTGGCAGTTCCTATCACGCATATCGTGCATGTTATACCGTAGATATCTGATCTCTCCCGTTCACACGACATTCATCGTAAGTTTCTCCTCGCTAAAAAAAATCGACGTTGCATTCCACGACTGTGATTATCATTCGAATAAGGTACGATCAAGGTCATAGGGGTTGAACGAAAACGAGAACACTTACAAAGATCATCCTCACAAAAGAACCTTTTTCTTTTTTTATACCTTTCGATTCTACATCTTTATTATGTTTTTTGCTACAGAGGAAAAGTAGGCAAATGCAAACTCAACTTTTGACAAATCAATTTTACGCGATTTTCTAAATTTAAAATTATAAAGTACCGCATTTGATGACACGTCATTTCTTAATCGCACATTTGTATTGTACTAAAAGTTCACTGACCCACAATCATCCCAAACTACATTTATACGAACAATAATTCTTGCTTCACATCACCAATCCTATTCAACTTCATTGAATGAAAATATGCTAATTTTGCAAAAATCTACCTTCGCAAATTTAATACTTACTATTCAATAAATATTCCTTTGACGATTAAAAAGTAATTTATATAAACTCGTAAAAAGAAGCGAATAGGAAACGAGCTTGAATATTCCAGATAAACGATCGTTGCAATAAAAAGGACAGAAATTACATTATTATCAATGACATTTTATTGCGAATAAAAAGTTGATTTTTCGTTGGAAGACAAAATGTAAAACAAATTGTGGGTGAAAGCATTAAGTGAAAGTAATAAAACCTGTATACTAACGATGATTGCAATAAATCTGATTACAAGGGAATGCTAACAATCATAAGAAATGTGAGTTCGAAATATTGTAATCGAAATTGCGCAAAGAAGTGGTTTGTTCGACGTCTGCGTTGCACAGTTACGGCCAAGTACATCTGCTGAATTGCCAGTTCTCTTCCAGTGCTTACGGAGTTCAAGCAACTCTTGTTTACACGGAGCTAGGAACTCAGACGCTAGCTTCAAGACCGGAAGTCGTTCGAATTGCTAATATCTCCTCCGACAGTTCTTATCTCTTCTACTGGCATAACACCTGGCCCAAATTCTCAGCTTGAAACTGCATAGTGGCGCCTGCTGTTATTCTCCTTTCCTCTCCCTTCTCTTCTCAACAACCGGGTCATTGCACAAACACATATATATGTCTTTTATGAACCATTAGATTTATTCATCTTCTTCTTTTCTTTTTAATTAACATTTCAATATATTCCAAGTGTGTATCTATGCAAAATCACGTTCTAATGATTTTGCCGCTAGGTTGTAAAGTAATCCTGACGCGATACAAATATTTTTCTTTTTTTCTTTTTTAAATCTTAATAAAGTTACTACTTTCTAGTACTTGCGAATGGAATTTATGCGCATTGATTCTGTTCATTAAATATCTTAATGTTACCTAATTTTCATAAAGATATTTTATACGAAACTGTCATAGTAAAAATCATATTACTGATGACGTCCTAAAATAAAAATCATTGAGATAAAAGACAGACAGAGAATCATTCCGAAAAATTTGATCATATTGCATAAATATAATATTCTTTGGGGAATGATGTTTAGGTATCTTATAAAACTCGTATAGATACAACATTTTTACGTAAAAGACTTTCTTTACTTTTACTATAAAACAGGATAGAAAACATCCTACATTTTACCATATTTATCTAATCAAAGGTAAATAGAAATCCTCGTACGTGTTCATTAATACAATTTTATTGATTTCTTATAATATTTCATGTGACTTTATCCTCGTATGTAATCAATGTTATCAAATATTAAATTATTGAAACATTTAAATTAATATCCT
>JABFQA010000094.1:0-28567 GCA_022817065.1 Probaryconus sp. ZL-2020
AGGTATACGTTTAGTAACATCTTCTTTACGTTTAACATCTAATAACGTAATATCTTCTTCTTCTACGTATTCTCCAGCTGTTTCAATATCTTTCTTCATTTCTGTTATTTTGACTTCCTTTATGCCATCTTTTAAGTCAATCTTTTCCAAAGTCTCTTCAGTTACTTTAGCCTTTTCAATTACAGTAGGGCGAAGTTCTACTTCTTCAAGCTTTTCTTTAGGTATTACTTTTCTTTCTGGTTTCGCTCTCTTTAATGTTACTTTTTCCTCCATCCAAGATTTAGGTTGTTCTGGTATTTCTTCTACAGGTTTAATCTCTTTTTTCGATTTTTTAACTCTTAACCATGGAACAGCTGTTTCTTCCGATGTTTTTTCTTCTTCAATTATTTCAGGCACTTTCTCTGGTTTGAGTTCTTCGACAGGCTTTATTTCTTTCTTTGTTTTTTTACCACGAATCCATGGTACTGCTGTTTCTTCTATTGCTTTTTCTTCCTCAACTACTTGGGGAACTTTTTTAGGTATACGTTTAGTAACATCTTCTTTACGTTTAACATCTAATAACGTAATATCTTCTTCTTCTACGTATTCTCCAGCTGCTTCAATATCTTTCTTCATTTCTGTTATTTTGACTTCCTTTATGCCAGTTTTTAAGTCAATCTTTTCCAAAGTCTCTTCAGTTACTTTAGCCTTTTCAATTACAGTAGGGCGAAGTTCTACTTCTTCAAGCGTTTCTTTAGGTATTACTTTTCTTTCTGGTTTCGCTCTCTTTAATGTTACTTTTTCCTCTATCCATGATTTAGGTTGTTCTGGTATTTCTTCTACAGGTTTAATCTCTTTTTTCGATTTTTTAACTCTTAACCATGGAACAGCTGTTTCTTCCGATGGTTTTTCTTCTTCAATTATTTCAGGCACTTTCTCTGGTTTGAGTTCTTCGACAGGCATTATTTCTTTCTTTGTTTTTTTACCGCGAATCCATGGTACTGCTGTTTCTTCTATTTCTTTTTCTTCCTCAACTACTTGGGGAACTTTTTTAGGTATACGTTTAGTAACATCTTCTTTACGTTTAACATCTAATAACGTAATATCTTCTTCTTCTACGTATTCTCCAGCTGTTTCAATATCTTTCTTCATTTCTGTTATTTTGACTTCCTTTATGCCAGTTTTTAAGTCAATCTTTTCCAAAGTCTCTTCAGTTACTTTGGCCTTTTCAATTACAGTAGGGCGAAGTTCTACTTCTTCAAGCGTTTCTTTAGGTATTACTTTTCTTTCTGGTTTCGCTCTCTTTAATGTTATTTTTTCCTCCATCCAAGATTTAGGTTGTTCTGGTATTTCTTCTACAGGTTTAATCTCTTTTTTCGATTTTTTAACTCTTAACCATGGAACAGTTGTTTCTTCCGATGGTTTTTCTTCTTCAATTATTTCTGGCACTTTCTCTGGTTTGAGTTCTTCAACAGGCTTTATTTCTTTCTTTGTTTTTTTACCGCGAATCCATGGTACTGCTGTTTCTTCTATTTGTTTTTCTTCCTCAACTACTTGGGGAACTTTTTTAGGTATACGTTTAGTAACATCTTCTTTACGTTTAACATCTAATAACGTAATATCTTCTTCTTCAGAATAATCTGATGATTGCACCGTTATTTTCTCATCTTTTTTTACTTTTTCTCTTGTTACTGTTTTCAAGTCTACTTGTTCTAAAGTCTCCTTTGTAATTTCTGCTTTTTGTAGAACGGTAGGTCGAAGTTCAACTTCTTCGATAGATTCTTTAGGAATTGTTTTACGTTCCGGTTTTGCTCTTTTCAGTGTAATTTTTTCCTCTGTCCATGGTTTGGGTTGCTCTGATTTTTCTTCTGAAGGCAATGTTTCTGGTCTTTTCCTTGATATTTGAACTTTTCTCCTAACGTCAAGTAATGTTGTGTCTTCTTCTTCTTCTTCTGTATATTGACTTATGTCTTCAATTTTTTTCTCAGACACAAAAGCTTCAGCTTCTTTAACAAATGATTTTAATTCTATTCTTTCCAGTTTCGCTTTTTCCGGTTGTTTTTTTTCTGGAACAGTTGGTCGAAGTTCAACTTCTTCGATTGTTTCTTTTGGAATGACTTTTCGTTCTGGTTTCGCTTTCTTTAATGCAATTGTTTCTTCTACCCATGGTTTTGGTTGGTCTGTTTTTTCTTCTAATGGGATTTTTTCTGGTCTTCTTTTTGCTATTTCAACTTTTCTTGTAATATCAAGTAGTGATGTATCTTCTTCTTCGATATATTCACCAATTGTTGATGTTTGTAGTATATCTTGTTGTTGTATATCTTTAACAACGTGTTTCAGATCCACGTGTTCGAGAGTTTCGCGGATGATTTCTCTTTTCTCTGTTTTCGATGGACGAAGTTCTACTGTTTCTAAAGATTCTTTAGTAATTTCACGTATAACCTGTTCTGCCTTTTTTAATTGAACTTCTTCTTCAGTCCACGGTTTTATTATTTCCGCTGTTTGTAATTTTTCTTGCAGTTGATCTAATGTTGTAAATTTGAGTTTGGGCTTTGTTATTCGCCAGGGTGTTATAGAAGTTGGTCGAGGACGATGTCTTACTCGACCTTGACGCCATGGTAACGTTTCATCACCAGGCTGAAGAGGTGTTCCTATCGGAAGACCTTCTTCATCTAGTTCTATAACATCTTTTGGTAACAATCTTTTTCCTTTTCGATCTAATTCACCGCCAACAGATAAACCTACTAATGGTTTGTCTGTTGTCTTTGTACCGAATTCAGTAGTACCATCTGGTACAACTGTCTCATAATATACACCTTTTCGTTCTGTAAAGACATGGAAATAGGATATATAACATGGTGATGATTTAAAATAAAACGATATTTTTTTTAAATAAACTCTACAGAATTACCAAGTAAACACATATCGATAGTACAGTGGAAAAACGTTACATCTCAAAATTTGTTTGAAAATAAAGTTTGCTATATATTTCAGAAGGTGTGACGATTTTCAACCAAAATTTCACACGTAACGTTATTCCATTGAGATATTGACGTATAAAGAATACGGAAGCTATTGAATAAATATAGCAATAAAATGTTGCATTAGAAATGTTCTTCGTAAATTATGACATTTAAACCTATTAATCAAAATTAATATTACTTAATGTATGTTTGTATTTTTCGTGCATTAAATATTTAATCAAAATGTTAATTAAAGGAATCATTAACACGTAACAATTTAATGATTTTTGACAGAAACAATGAAACTTTTTAACAACATTTATTTCATTGATACAGAGAACAATATATTCTCAATAAATAACTCATATTCAAACATAAGTGTGAAAATTTGGCATCTTGAAATAACTACCGATGCGAAATGCTCTTGAATTAATAGATTATTCTTGACATGTTTGCTGTTGTCGAGTTGCAAATATGTAAACACTATTTAATTTTGACCGTCATATAACATGATCCTTGAAAGTGAGATTACTGAAGATAAACTTTTCAAATGATGAAATTTTAAATTACACAATAATATCGTATGTCAAGCATGTCGAAAATTGGATTCGGTTAAGTCCATTATTATTAGATCTTTTATATTATTTGCTTTCGCGTAAAATTAAAATTGTTGAATTTCTTGCATCAGTAGTTGAGTATAATGAGTTCGCGAGCTTTATGTGGTTTTTACATGAAAGAATTATTGCTTCGAAAATTTATGCTTAGCAAAATTAAGCACAAGAAATATGGCAAACAGCCAAATATAGGTCATATAGGATCGTACTTAGTTTTTTAACGTATTAAGAAATTTTATACGTTATGATTCGAATTAAAAATTTAAACTAAATTTATTTTATTAAATAACTTCTCTTTCTCGAAATTGATGCAACGTGTTATAATTTTTCTTCGTATGGCTATATTCCAAGTTACTTTATTTAATGCTAAAATAGATGCTAGAAAAGCGAAAACGTCACCGCTTTCCTATGCTCTGGTATTTCTAATCATATATCTTAAGCTTTAAAATACATTTATCAAATAAATTCACTTAGGGCAAACGTTTAACAGACAACAAGTGCATTTTCAGTTCAGTTATAAGTAAATGTAGCTTTCATGAGTGACAAAGTTAGCTTGTCATCAACTTGATGATAGCCACGCGACTCTTGTATTTTCTTTCATAGAGACGTTTGCTTTCGTAATACTCATGAATCACTCGGACGTGTTCAGTCTAGTTCATCAACAATAAATCAATACTATAGTTTAATTTTTATTTTATTTAATTTAATTTAGATTCGTATTTTGTAAATTACATTAAATAGTAATAAGTTATATTCTAAACATTTATTATTTTTCATGATAATTTACTGTGTATTATACATGCATTATTTCTCCTATATCAAAATGAGATATATCGGAGAACATAAAATATACTGTAATATGTTTTAATATGTTTGTGAAGAGACAAAATTGTCTCCTATATTGTTAAACTTAATTGGCAGAAATTGCAACGTCGTCATGACGTGAGACTTTCCAAAATAAAAATGATATTCAGGAAGAGGGGTTCTTGCAGATCAAACGAAGACACTGCGAGGAGGAAGGGTTGCATGCACATGTCTGGCTGCGGGATTGTATAAAGCTTGGTGGGGATCCCGCGCTTACTTAACGTCACTTCTTGCTTTCCATCTCCTGCTTGGTTTATCTTCGACCATAGTCACGATCCGGAGCTTCTCAAGACATATTAGTAACACACAATTTCTCCGCTATACTTTGAATAATATTGTTTCTAAGTGATTTTTGCCGCGAGTGATTTTTCGCGAGCGATAGTGACTTTTGTTAATTTTCGTTCGTTCGTTCAAAGTGACACAGTGCTAACAACGTTTGTTCAATTACGTAGTGATTTTTGACGTTTCGATAAGCCGTACTTCAGTCGAAAAAAAGTGTTTTTAAAAAAGGAATAGATTTTTTGTTAATTAATTTTAATTTTGACTGAAGTACGGCTTTTATTGAACAGGATACTTATAAATTCGATTCGGTATAAATCAGTGCAAAGGTGGTGTAGTTTAATCAAGAATTCGCATAAGATAAAACGGTGCCCTGTGATTGCAACGAACATCGCTTCGTCCGTTGACCGAGAACGTGCGCTTCCAGTTTTTGCACTTTGTCATTAAAGGCTGGTTCTCGGTAAACTAGTATTAAGCAAAAAGAAAGTCTTAACCATTTGCAATTTAAATCTGATTGAAAGAAAATTTTTTCATTCGGTCTTTTCTTTTATTTCGTATAAAAGAACAAAATTGTTGCAGGTGCGGTAATACTTTGTATATTTCGTAGTGCATAACTATTAAATATCTTCATATAAAACAAACTGTAACTTTTAAAATAAATACAACATTTACAGATGATTGCGTGTTCTTTTTATTTATCCTTTTCTCCTTCAGCTTTTCGTTTTTTTTTTTTCTTAGTGGAGCAACCAGAAATACTCTTCGCTGCTTTCCAGAGTACGCTGACACGCGAGAGCGATATTTAAATCCCGCTGAATCAGCAATCGGTGAGCTGGCTGAAATAACGCGTTGGTTGGTATGTAACAACAAAGCAGAGTCATCAGCAATGAATAAAAGTTGTCCTCCTGAATCACGATTGTTTTGCAATAAGTAGCCCCAGATTGTGATGATGAAATACTTTACTTCATAATTGACGAACTGACGTATTACTTATTTCAAGGACATGCTGTGGTTCGCTGACGATGATTTTCTCAATATTTATTAAAGCTTCGATTCGCACGGAAACTTCTCAGTCACGTTCCAAGCATATAATATAATATAATTCGCAGGTACACTCTTCAGGTAAATGTAACGGAAGGTAACGGTAATTTTTATAAAGTGAATATTTAACTTGATGAAGGTCTCTCGGGAAATGTAATTCTACGTTTTGAATCCGGGAACCGTGATGAAGATACGCTCGAGAGACTCACGATTAGAATTTACTTCAGATAATTTTTACATTATAATATGGAGTCATAATAATGAAGTTAATCTACATCCGCATCCTCGATATACATTCAGAAGCAATAATTGTTTATTTATCTTGTCTCTCAAAGATTTATTTAATAGTAAATTTCGTTTAATTATAATAGTAATTGTAAATATTATATTTAAATGTTTATATAAAAGGATTTATGAAGTCTTGCAAAATTATCAGAGTCGTTTATAACTAATGACGAATTGGCATAGTGTTTCTAATATTTATAGGATTATTAAGATCGATTTGATTTCTTGGCATCGTAATAGCGTATTAATGTGTCGCATAATATATCGTTGCTTTGATTTATTTTTATTTTATTTTCAAATGCTCCTGATCTTTAGTTGTTACGTCTCTTGAAATTTTATAAAATGTTTCTTATGAGAACTTGCAAATACAAGGGACCCACGGAAAGATGTTTCACAGGGAGTCCCTAGCGCGCCAAATATAGCAGCGTAATGTAATACACGTCACGTGTTCAGAAATAGCATAAGAAATCAGGAGCGAGTGCACACGGCACGGTGGCAAGAACTTTATGCTTCATTTTCTTGGGTCGCAGAGATTACGGGAAAAATATGATTTCAACAGAATTTCGGCTGTGTATTGCATTGTATCAGATGAAACATTGCGCTTTAAAATATTTGCAAT
Organism: Probaryconus sp. ZL-2020; assembly: GCA_022817065.1. Lineage (NCBI taxonomy): Eukaryota > Metazoa > Arthropoda > Insecta > Hymenoptera > Scelionidae > Probaryconus > Probaryconus sp. ZL-2020. The sequence continues at coordinate 6,642 of JABFQA010000094.1, forward strand.
TTAAAACTATCTATCTCAGACAAATTATTTACAGTGATAAATAGCTATGTTTAGAAAAACGAAAATAAAAAATTCTTGAAGTTAATAAAAATAAATTTTTTATGATTTTTTTTGTCGTGTTATTTTTAGTCAGTCACGTATATTTTTATAACTGTTTCTTACGTGTTTTATTATTTTTAATTTTTGTGCACAAAATATGTTTCACTGTATATAAATATAGCATAAACATATCTGCCCCTTCATAGTTAATTAAATATACTGTAACTCATCGTTAAGTTAAAATTGATAATTTAATTTGAAGTAGACTTTATTTTAAGATATTGACTGTATAGATAGACAATCGTAATGTTGGCAATCAATTTCAAAACACGCAAATTAAGTGAATCATGTTTTTTGAATTCGATGATCTAAAGTTATTCGGAATTGTTCCGCTAAAGTTATTTTAGTGCGTTTATATAATACTCGACTTAAGAAATTTTTCAATAGAGTTATAGAAAACTAAAAAACTGCTTGCCAAAATGATAGTTAGAATTATCTGTTAAAAATATTTAATACAAAGAAAATAATGTTTAAAACCATATTTTTGTATCATTTGTTAAAAAAAAAAAAATTTATTAAAATGAAATACTATTTTAGCTTCGTATTACATGCGTCAAAGTTGCGAAAATTTTCATGGAAACTAAACATCAATAACCCGAAAATAGTTAATCTACTAATCACGTTAGTGATTTATCTTCATATAATGCCAATAAACACAGACGCACTTTTAGAAATATTACGGCGATTTTTTCTCATTTGAAAATTGGCATACGGTTAAAAGCACAGTATTTGAAATTGAGATGAAAAAATGGATTACAATTGCAGGTTCAATTTTAATGATATAGATGACAAATCAAAAGTTGTCTGACTAAAAGATTTCTGGGGTAATTTCTACTCTACAATTAGCTACACAAATTAACTACTGATTAAATTCATAAATTATGAAACAGTTTATATAGTCTAACGCAATATGTTAATTATTTTCATAACAAACTTTATAGATATTGAGTTCAACATAACAAATAAAACGATTTTTATTCGAATTACTTTTATTAGACTTTTCATACAATAATAAATAATTAGTTTAATTATTTGCACTCGAGAAGCTTACACGCCTTGACTGCAAGACTATACAATGAAATGGTATAATTAAACAATGCAGTATACAGTAGAAGAACTTATACCTTAATTGCATCGTCGTGTTTTGCTTTTCACCAAAGTCATTTGCTTAGATATTCGTGAGAAAAAGAAGATAAAATTGCAATTTATTTGAATACGTCTCTAAAAATTAAAATTAATTGCACCTTTAAAATGAAACAATTTTTTTTCTTTCTTGTTTTGCCGAATATTTAAACAAATTGTCTGGCTTACATGTCTTATGAAATTCAATCAATATCGTTTTACAATGATTGTAATGAAATTTTATAAAAATTTCATCTAACTTTCTAAATCCGTTTGCTTGAGTGCGATTTGACGTTTATATTTAACACCACCTTCGTTGAAAATTCTTATAAACAAACATAGTCACATCGCTCGCGAAAGCTGAAGCAAAACTTTTCTTCTTGAAACTGCACGACTAGTTTAACACGCTTGCATTTCATGTCTTTTATAAATATAAATTGTGTGTTAGTAAGAACTGCCCGGTTCGCTCTAATGATTAGGGTGAAACGACAGATTTTATGTTAAGAAGCGATGTATCAGTTACATAGAATAGATATATCGCAAAGTATGGCAGTGCGATTATTCACTTTTAAAAGTCCCATAATAGAAGAGATAACCCAATTCCTTAAATATTAACCCGAATTTTATTTTAATACATAAAATTTACAAGTTATTCAATGAAATTTCAACGTAACTATTTTTAGTGATATAAATTAAATACGGTCAGACGAAAGGTTAACATTTCGTGGTGTATTTAAGGATAAGAGTTATTTCTTTGTGGACGAGAAAAATGAATATTTTATAACAACAAGGGACAGTTTATGAGAGCATAGTATAACAACTAGAATCGAAACTGCAATAACAAATTATTGAATTCATCAATTCTTACTTTTTACGATGAGCTTGGCAGATGTTTCTACGGTACCGCCGGACGTCGTCGCTCTACAGGTAAACGTGCCTGTGTCTTCTTCATAAGTTGTTGCTATAAGTAACACAGCATTGTTCCCTTCATGAATCATCTGTAAAACAAATTTATTATTATTATTATTTAATAAAAATATATGGAATATTAAAAAAACATAGGAAATTCCTGTGTTTCTCCCGCATAATCTAAATTATCACAGTATTTTTCGTTATACTTTCAACGATAATTATTGTAAATGTAATGAGAATGAAATAGTACACTGAAGAGGGTGAAATATATTTTTGTTCCTTTTCCCTATAATAGTAAGTGAATATGGATAAAGGCGTGAACTTAAAAATGTTAACAATTGAGCATTAAACGTCATTGATAATAACTATAACAGTCAATAATAATTATCTAACTTTTTAACTCTTTGTCGTTTAAAAAAGGTTTTAATAAAAACTGTATATTTACTTGAAAATCTGGCGACTGAGGAATTAAAGCTCCATCACGGTACCATTGAACGGTCGGTTTCGGCTTTGCTGGAGTAACTTGAGTCTTGAACTGAGCTGGTTGCCCTTCCAAAACTATTTGATCTTTTAATGGTGTTAGTTTGGGAAGAACGTCAGCAGTTTCAGGAGCTGTAACAAAATAATTATAATTTATTAATTTAATTAATTTAAATATAATAAAAAATGTCTGAATTAATTAATGTTTATAAATCACTTCATTACCAAGTACTCGCAGATTTGCTGAAGTAGTAACTTCTCCCGCAGGATTCTTAGCAATGCATTTGTAAACCCCTTCGTCTTCTGGGAAAGCTTCCGAAATTCTCAGTGTACAGAGTTCAGCCTCTTTTTGCATTTGGAAGTATTTGGATGGCTTAATGATCTGAAAAATAATTAAATTTATGTATAAAATAAATACAACGAAATAAAATGAAATAGAAAATTTATATTTGAAAATTGAAAGAAATACCTTATCTCCTTTCTTCCATTGAATAGTTGGAACAGGTTTTCCTGCAATTCTGCAAGCAAAGGCTACAGATGTTCCTTCTTTGATAGTTTGATCTTTGAGAGGCTCAACAACGGTAGGAGCCTTTTCAACTCCGGGAGTAGATGGCTTAGCTTTTTGCGCTGGAGACTGAGGACCGCGTACAGTACACTCAGCGTCACAACGAGCTTCACCAGCGCTGTTTATGGCAACACATTCATATTTGCCAGTATCATCCGGAATACTTTCCAAAATTAGAAGGGTGCAAGTATTATCTTCCTCCAACGTTTTATAACGGATATCAGCAGTAATCTTTTTGCCATTCTGAAAAACAGTTAAAAGAATTTGTTTAACTAAATTATTTAGTATCAAACTAGTTTTTTTTTTTATACAAAAATGAAGGATAATATTTTAACAGGATTTTTTAGAATAAAAAGTATTTTACCTTAAGCCAATAGACATCCATGGGCTTAGTACCAGTTACTTTAGCGTCGAACCTTGCTAATTGTCCACTGTTAACAGTTGTACTTTGAATAGTGGAAAGGAAACTTGGTGGTATTACTCCACCTCTTCCAGTTTGTCGTCTTCTCTCTTCAACGACGAGATTTGCGCTGCATTTAGCTTTACCTCCACGATTTTCAGCAATAACTGAGAATACAGCGGAGTCTTCCATGAAAACTTGTCGAATAATAAGAATAGATTTGGTACTGAACGTATGAATTTGCAAATCAGCAGAATTTTGAATGGGGAAATCTTCGCGATACCATTTAATAGTAGGAAGAGGGTCGCCGTCAAATTCAACTTCAAATCTAGCTTGCTCTTGCTCGAACGCCCTACATGGCTGAATCTTTTTCGTGAATACTGGAGGTTTTGCTGGTTTAACTTGACCTTGTACAACACGTTCTTGTGTTTTGGCTTTATGTTCAACATCGGTAGTTTCGGTTGCAGTGATCTTTCGTGTGATCTCAGTATCACCTTGTTTTTCTTTTTGCGTCTGTTTCTGTTTCGTTACATGAACTTCTCGTCCATGAACAGTTGATTCTGATGGTTCTGGAGGATGTTTTGCTGGTCCCTTTAATCGTTGAGTGTCAACGTCAATTTGAGTAGTGAATTTTTTAGTCACTTTGCTTGGCGGTGGAGAAACTGGTTCAACTGGTTTTTCTTCCCTACAAAAATAAACATAAGCATTGTTTATTTATATATTTAAACTTATTGTATAAAAAAGATTATTAATACTGCAATTAAACTTACAAATTTTCTTGATATTTCTGGGCCATTCCTTTGGCCATTGAATGGCTCACAATTTTATCTCCTGGAATAGCAAACTGATGAGTAGTTTCACGTAATCTGCTCTCTTTCAGAACTTGTTCTTCTTCAAGGTTCATAAGCTTGTTGTAATATCCTTCCTTTTTCTTTTCTTTAACTGACTTTTGCCAGTCTGTTTCTGGCACCTTAATAACTTTCTGACTCAGATGGTGATCAGTAATAATATCAACACCTTGTCCAGCATGTTGATGACGTTCATCAAATACACGCTCGAGTTCTGTATCCTGGCGCTCCGCTTGATATTGTGTTAAGCCATAATCGTACCATGCTATGAAAAAATGTTGATGAAATATTTTATAGAAAAATAATATAAAACATTTTAATTATATATTTATTGATTCATTCCTTACATTATCTACAATATAATAAAGTAGATAAATCAACATATCAAGTTAAACATTTTCATAATGCAATAGAAATATATGACACAATACATCAATTATAATGAAACATGATTTTATAATATGAAACTTGTTAGTTTTTTCATGATATGGAATGAGGAATTGAGGTTTATATCATTAGTAATAATTAGGAACTATTTAGATTCTTCAGATAAAACGATACTGAAAAAAAGACCCTTATGCTAATAACTTTTGATTATAAAACGTGTTAGTAAATTATGACGTTTTGAACACACGGCCTTGTCATACATCTGGTCATATAGTACTTTAAAAAAGTAGTAGTAAGATTGGTGACATAGACATAGATCAGTAAAATAAAGATATATAAAAAATTATGTATGGGGATACAATTCAATGGTTCAGTCGAAGAACAATGTTCTTTAGAAGTCAGTTACCAACGACAACATCTGGTAAACAACACCAAGATAATTTGCTTATTCATACCTGAACCCTTTTTGTCCTCGAGGTATGCGTGAAACGAAGAAAATACGATGATATTACGAAACAGTAACGTCGTTTTGAGTTCGTCTCGTCAAATTCATAAAATTTTTATCATTTTTCCGTGAAGTTCGATCTCAGCGTCGCGTGAATCGTCGCAAGAAGCTGCAGTGGAATTAGCGAGGTTTCCAGGATTTGGGAATCAGGCAGTGTTTTAAAGCAATTGTCAGTGGATGTAGGAAGCAAATTGTTCGAATGATTTCTAGTTTCTTTGTATATAGTTTCAATGTATGCGTCGCATGGTTATGAATTTCATAAAATATAACATTTTTGGAATGTATGAATTATTTCATACTGTATGTAAGTATTTACAATATTTTATAACATTTGTATACCGTGTATCATTGGTTCTTTGGAATTGTGGACATCATTGGTTGATAAAGTATTTTGTATAGTACAAATTTACAAATAATTGCAATAATAATCATTTGATAAAATATTAAGTGAACAAACCATTGATGTCTGGAAATATAAATTTGTTCTAAACTCTGTATTTATATACTTACGTCTTGGAGAATTTTTAAGTACTCCACGATAATCGTCACTACGTGGTTTTACAGTTAAAGTTGTTTCAGTACGTGCTTCACCGACTGAACTGCGGGCAATGACTTCTACTTTGCCATTATCATATTGTCTGGTTTTAGGGATATCCAAATGATACATGCCATCATAAGTTAATTTGTAACGAGATCCCTGTTAAATAAAAAATTTATTATTAATTATGAAAAACATAACGTGGTGTTTTCATAAGTAGCCAATGTAAAAAAAAAGAGTCAATATTACTTACGCTAACTACTGTGTGGTCATTAATGACCCACATAACTCGTGGTCTTGGATAACCAGTGACACGGCAACAAAATCTTGAATAATCGCCTTCTTCGACAACTACAGGTTCAGGTTTACTAACGAAAATTGGAGCTGATCTAATTTTTTCTTCTTCCCCTTCTTCTTCTGGCACACTGTAATTTATTTAATAGCATACATTTATTATAACATAAAAATCATGAAAAGAAAATAATAATATACTCATAAACAAATTACTCACACTTGCCATGCTGCTTCCATTTCTCTTATTTTTTCAATACTCTTCATACCCTTTGGTAATTGGGAATCGTAAATGATTCCTGGTTTACCAGCTGTTCTAATAATGGCCCTAGTTTCGTCCATACCATAAAGATTAGTTGCTCTGCATAGATATTCTCCACTATCTTCTGGATAAACCCAGCCAAAGTTCATGGCAACGTATCCAAAATCGTAAATTGGTGTAAATCTGTTTTTATGTGGCAATGGTTTTCCATTGAAGAACCATTCTACTTTCATATTGGGATCACCGACTGGGGCAAGTTGACATTCAAATTTGGATGTATTCATTTCTACCAGGTCTGTTTGATTCTGAATTTGAGTAACAAATCTCGGAGGCTGTTTCTTATCCGCATCGTACAAATCATCTTCAGTTAGATGTACTTCGGAGGTATACTTTTTAATCGTCGCTTCCATCTGCATCAAAGCTTCAGATTTCTTCATGCCCTTTGGTACTTGGTTTTGTAGAATGATGCTTGGTAGTTCTATTTAATGTAAAAAAATTAATGTTAAATGCTTCTTATACAATGAATGTCATGAATATTTAATATATTTGAAATTGAACTTACTTTTGCAAGAAACGGATGCCTTTGTAGTATCTTCACCAAGGTCGTTAATAGCTTTACACATGTATTCTCCTGAGTCTTCTGGATATACGTACAGCATGTCCATAGTAACAAAGCCCATATCATAAGTTGTTCTATATCTATGGCCAGCTGGTATTAATTTTCCGTTTCTGTACCATTCAATCCGTAAATTGGGATCGTCTTTAGGTTCAACTCTACATTCAAAGCGAACAGATTCTGATTCCTCCACCGTAGCTGATTGAATTTGTGTGATAAATCGTGGTGGTTGCTTAGGAGGTTCTGGTGGTAATGGTTCACTGACTGGACCTCTTTCAAGTTCTTTTAATTTTTCACCACTCATTCCAGATGGTAATTGTGATTCGAAATCTATTTGCTTTTTAGCTATAAAGAAAGACAATTAACATAATTTAATATAATTTCATGTTTTATTTATAAACAAGTATGCATTTTACAATTAATATTAACTATACTTACATTTACAAATAATCGTAGCTTTTGTAGAAGCTGTTCCCCATTTATTTGTAGCTCTGCAGACATATTCACCGCTGTCTCTGGCATAAGTATACGACATGTCCAAAGAAATGAAACCAAAATCATTGATCATATGTACTCTAGAACCAGTTGCAAATGGTCTACCATTATGGTACCAGTCAATACGCATTGTTGGATCTCCAACAGGCTCCACACGACAGTCAAAGTGACTTGGCCCAGACTCATCGACCTCAATATCTTTAAGTTCTACAACAAATTTAGGCGGCTGTGGCGTTTCTTCATCCGTTAAAAGTTCGTCTCTCTTATGCAGTGCTTCCTCAAGTTTTTGAATACTTTCGGTACCAGTCTTAAAGTTTTGAGGCAATTGCGGTTCAAGAATGATACCTTGACGTCCTACTACTTGCAATTTACAAGACACGGTGGCGTCTCCATGTCGATTGGTTGCTTTACATGTATACAGACCCGAATCTCGTTGATAGCAATTGGCAACTTCTAATATCACGAATCCAAAATCGTGAATAGTTTTTATTCTGGAACCAGCTAGCAGAGGTTTTCCATTATGGAACCATTCTACACGCATACTGGAATCGTTCACAGGAATCAATTTACATTCAAAGTGAGCCAAAGAATTTTCAGACAAAGTCAAATCTAATGGTGTGATAATAAATTCTGGTGGCATTCCAGTATCGTCGTCGGGAACAATTTGACCAGGTTCGCCTCCAAGACCTTCCAGTTCAGCAATCTTCTCAATTGTGCTTTCCATTCCTTTAGGCAGCTGTGATTCTAAAATAATGCTTCGTTTTCCACTGCATTTCATGGTACAAGTTGTCACTGCTTCACCATAATCGTTTGTTGCACGACAACTGTATTCACCGGAATCTTCAGGATAAATTGGCGATATTTCCAAAATGACAAAACCGAAATCACAGAATGTTCTGAATCTCGATCCCGTACGAAGTGGTTTTCCATTCCAGAACCATTCAACTTTTAATTTAGGATCGTCAGTTGGAGTGAGACGAGCTTCAAAGTGTGCACTTTCCCCTTCACGAAGGCCATCCAAGTTACTTAACGGTACTGTGAACACAGGTGCTTTGCCACGTTCTTCAGTGGTCTTTTCATCTCTTGTACGTACCAATGAATCTTCAAGAGTCTGTATCTTTTCAAGGCCACCTTCCATTCCTTTAGGTAATTGTGATTCCAGAATAAGATTTGCCTTTGACAAACATTTCAAAGTGGCTTTAGTACTGTCTTCTCCGTATTTGTTCACAGCTCGACATTCATAAACACCTGAATTTTCTTCGTAACAATACAAGATATCAAGGATGACAATTCCAAAATCGTGGAATGTTCTGTATCTATGGCCATGGGGCAATTTCTTTCCATTATAGTACCATTCAACTTTAAGATCAGGATCGGTTATAGGTGTAAGTCTTGCTTCGAAGTGGGCAGACTGTCCTTCAACTAATCTTGCGATGTCTGTAATCTGGGTAATAAATTTGGGTGGTTCTGCAACAGGTGTTACTGGAGTAGCTGGTTGTTCGGTGAAAGATTCTAACTCCCGGATTCTTGCTAAAGAATCTGGTTGTAGAGAATCCAAGTAAACACCACCTCTTCCAAAGCACTTGATTGTAGCTCTTGTAAAATCTTCTCCGAATTTATTACTTGCTTTACAGACATATTCACCAGTGTCATGAGACATTACACCTGCAATATCCATGACAACAAAGCCAAAGTCAGATACCATCTTGAAACGAGATGAATGCCGTAATGGTTTACCGTTATGGAACCATTCAACCTTCATATTTGGATCTCCAACAGGGATGAGAGTGCATTCAAAGTGAGCGGATTGTCCGTCCTTGAGACCTTCCAAAGATTGAATATGAGTTGTGAATTTTGGTTTTTGACCCTTAGATTTGTCAACGCATTCAAGATTGACGCTAATTTCTGCCTTTCCCCATTTATTAGTTGCTCTACACGAGTAAGTTCCAGAGTCTTCAATTTTAGTTCCCAAAACTTCAAGAACCACCATTCCGAATGCATATACTGTACGAATACGATGGCTTGCCTCCAAAGGTTTTCCATTGTAGAACCATTCAACGACCATTGTCTGATCGCCTGTGGGAGTAAGAGAGGCTTCGAAATGTGCTATTTCTCCTTCTGATAAATTGGACAAATTTTCAAATTGTGACGTAAAGACTGGTGGATGACCATCCTCGCCTTCGGCTGGTTTTCCGTCTTGTCGTTTCAAGGACTCTTCTAAGTCTTGAATAGCCTCCAAACCTTCTTTTCCTTTAGGATGTTGAGATCTTTCGATTATATTTTCTTTGGTTGAACAATATATAGTAGTGGATGTGAATGCCTCTCCAGCTTTATTGTAGGCTTTGCACGTATATATTCCTGAGTCACGATCATATACATCAGTCAAATCTAACGTCACAAATCCAAAGTCACTTGTCATTTTGAATCTTGAACCATGAGCGAGTAGTTTTCCATTGAAGTACCATTCAATCTTCAAGTTCGGATCATCTTTTGGTTCAACTTGTCCTTGCAAATGAAGAGGTTCAGCTTCTTTCAGTCTGAATTCAGGTTCTAGAGGAACAGTCCAGATTGGTTTAGGATATTCATGTTCTGGCCCACTTTCTGGCTTCTTGTACTTGGACATAAAAGCATCTTCGACTTCTTTAACCTTCTCAAGACCTGCTTCTCCTTGTGGATGTTGCGTCTGCAGGTAGATGTTTTGTTTGCTGGTGCATTTGAGTGTACCAGTAGTTTGTGCTGAACCTTTAGAATTAGTTGCCTTTACAGTAATTAAACCTGAATCTTCTTCATAAGCATGATTGAGATCTAAAGCTACGTAACCAAAGTCATACGTTGACTTGTATCTTGCACCTGTTGGTAATGGCTTACCATTCAAGAACCATTCAATTTTCATTGTCGGATCCTTCGATGGTTCAACATTACATTCAAAGTGAACATTATCGCCTTCAATGCATTCAACGTTATTCAAATGGGTAATAAAGACTGGTTCTTCATAAGTTGGTTCTGGTAGATCTCTTCTTGTTACATGAGGTGTTTCTAAAGCATCTATCTTAGAAAGAGCATCAGGATGCAAAGAATCTCCCAATAACCAATGACGATCAACGATTTTCAAGCTACTAGTTGACACAGCATCTCCCAATAAATTGATAGCTTTGCATGTGTAAATTGCAGAATCATCTGCCCTTAACGAATTAATCGACAATGTTACCAAACCAAAATCAAATGTACTCTTTAATCGAGTTCCTGTTTGTAAAGCTACACCATTCTTAAACCATTCAACGCGCAAGTTGGGATCTGCACGTGGTTCTACTTGAGCTTCAAGATACACATGTTGTCCTTCGACAAGTTTGTCATAGCTCTTCAAATGAGTCGTGAACACTGGAGCCTGTTGAGGTGTGGTGTCAATGAACATTTCTGGAACTTTGTTCATCTCTGCTTCTTTTAATTGGATCTTCTGCCATGCTTCCGGTTGAATGGAATCTCCGGATATGGCAGAACGAGCTTTTACTTTCAATGATATCGAAGATACAGCTTCACCTGCTTTATTAATAGCTTTACAAGAGTAGACTCCAGAATCTTCAGGAATTACTTTCATAATATCCAGAGTAACAAAACCAAAGTCATGATTAACGTGGAACCGTGATCCTATTTATTAAATTTAAAAAGTAATAATTAATATTTACTTATAATTCATAGATTAATTTACAATATAAAATATAATTATATACATACCCATTTTTAATTCTACTCCATTGACGTACCACTCAAATCTTAAACTAGAATCTCCAACAGGAACTACTCGGCATTCATAATGAGCCATTTGACCCTCCCAAAGATCTGTTGGTCCTGTCAATAATTGCGTGAAGATAGGTTTATCAAATACTTTTTCCGGTTCTTCCGGACGACTAGGACCTTTATCAGCCTCCAAACGAGCTATTTTTTGTTGGGCATCAGGATGGTGACTATCTCGTTGAATATTTGCTTTAGCTATTTAAAAATATAATCAAATGTTTAACCTATAATTATAAACTATTTGAATTTTGAAAGTATAATTTAAAAATTGCACTTACTCATTACTCTCATAGAAGCTGTTGTCACAGCTTCACCAAGTGGATTGGAAGCGCGACACATATATACACCTTCGTCATCGTCACGAACGTGAGAAATATCCAAAGATACATAACCGAAGTCATGTACTTTAGTAATTCGTGAGCCTGCAGAAAATTTTTTTTTAATATCAAATAAAAGAGATTTATTGTTTTTTTTTATAATTTAATTTATTTATAATTAAGATAGAACATTCATCCTGTTCGAAAAACTTACTAGTTTCAAGGGGTTTCTCATTTCTGAACCATTCAACTTTAAGAGTTGGATCTCCAACAGGAATTAATCTACATTCAAAATGAGCAACTTCACCCTCAGGTATGGCATCGATATTCTGTAGTGGTTGAGTAAATACAGGTCGTTGTCGTGTCTGTGGTTCTGGAATATCTGGTTTCTTCCAAGGCTGTTGTGCTTCAAGCTGACGAATCTTGTCCATTCCTTCAGGACGTTGAGAATCAAGTACGATACTCTCCTTTGGAATGACTTTCAATTCAATCGATGAAACACAGTTTCCAAGGTTGTTGATGGCACGTACTGAATACTGTCCAGCATCTTCAGGAACTGTGTGTGTAATATCCAATGCCACATAACCGAAATCAAAGGTAATGTGGAATCTTGATGCTGATGGCAATGGTTTGCCATTATGGTAAAATTCAATTCTAAGATTGGCATCATGAAGTGGTTCAATTTGGCATTCAAAATGAGCGGTTTGTCCCTCATAAACTTCAGTTGTTCCCTAAATAAATTATGACATTAATAAATATAATTTTTCACGACATTAAAATAAGATTTCAAGGTGTGAAATTTACCCTAAGATCTGTGACAAATCGTGGTGGTGTAACGGGTGGCTCTTCAATTTCCAATCTTGCTGGGCGACCTTGAGCTTCCAATTCTCGTATTTTTTCGAGCCCGTCAGGATGTTGAGTATCCAAAAGAATACTACGGCGAGCTATTAAATAATAATTAATAATCATTAATTATTCTTTCATGTAAAAAGGAATTTAATTTCAGATACTGGAATTTCAGGGAAATGTATTATAGTTGTAAACCTGTCTGAAGCAGAATTTTTGGCGGTGTAAATGCATTAATAATTTTGATGAAGCAAGAGATTTGAAGGAGAAAGCATCCTTTTAAAAAAGCATCTATATACTATACGGGAAGAATTTTGCACCAATAAAGTCGATAGCTATTTAATCCGATAATGCATCATCTTTTTGCTTACTTCCATTCTGAACGTTAAAGTCATTCTCGTTGTCAAGTATTTCGCGGTTAAATCTACAAATTGATCACCTCTATTTATATGCTATGTTTAAAAAATATTGCTTTCGATAGAGGTACCAATAGCAAGCATTATGGATTGTGTTAAAGAAATGTGTTTGTGTTAAATTAAGCAGTAAAAATAATGTATAAGGCTAATACATACATCCAACTTTAATTGTGCAAGTATTAACGGCTTCACCGGCAAGATTGGTGGCTTTACACATGTATGTTCCAGAATCTTCGGCATATGTGTATAAAATATCAAGAGCCACATAGCCAAAGTCATGAGTTTTGCGGAAACGATGGCCTGTCTTCACAGCAACACCATTCACGAACCTATAGAATAAAATATAACAAAGTAAAGATATTTACATTTATTTGATGGTTATTGAAATAAAATAAATTATACTAGTCATAGAATTTCCATTACCATTCTATTTTCAAATTAGCATCATTTACTGGTTCAACACGACATTCAAGATGAGCATGTTCACCCTCCTTTAGATTTTCAATGTTATTTAATGGTGTAAGGAAGACTGGTTTTTGATGTATTACTTCTTTCTCAACTTCTTGTTTCACTGGAACGGTTTCTAATTCTTTAATCTTCTGTAATCTTTGTGCATCCAAGGTATCAAGTTGCAAACCTTGTTTAGCTGTAAAAACAAATATTAAGTGATTTAGCATTAAAATAAATTCTCCTCGTTATATATATTTTTGAAAAATAATCTACTCACAATCGACTGATATGACGCAAGTAGTAACAGCTTCTCCAGCTGCATTTCTAGCTCGACACATATATGTTCCCGAATCTTCTGGATAAGCGTACAATATATCCAGAGCAACATAACCGAAGTCATAAGTAGTTTTAAATTTGTGTCCTTGCGGTATAGGCGTACCATCTCTGTACCACTCAACAACCATTGTTGGATCGTTCACTGGTGTCAAAGTGGCTTCAACGTGAGCGCTCTTGCCTTCTGGAAGATGTTCGATGTTCTTTAAAGGTCTTCCGAACTTTGGTTTTTCAGCAATTATTTCATCTTCTTGAGCTACGCGCTTGTAACGAGAATCATCTTCCAAATATTGTATCTTCTTGAGTGCTCCTTCATGTTGAGTATCGCGAATAATTGAAGAGCGAGCTGAAAATTTAGTTAAACAATAAGTATTTATTTACAGAGAACAATAAAATATTTATTAATGCATTAATAATTCATTAAGTAAATTGATAAAACGTACATTTTACATCAAGATTAATGGAACTAGTAGCTTTTCCTAATTTATTCGTAGCTTGACAAGTATATGTGCCGGCATCTTCAGCGTAAACTGATAATACATCCAAAGATGCAAATCCAAAGTTGCACGTCGTTCTATACCTGTGTCCAGTGGATAATGGTTTACCGTTATGGAACCATTCGACCTTCATGGATTCATCCGGATATGGTTCAATTCTGCATTCATAATGGGCGCTTTGGCCTTCAACTAAATTCTTTGGTCCATTCAATTGGACAACAAAGTTGGGCTTCTCAGTAACAGAAACTTCCTGTTCTTCTCGCCTTTGATATCTGCTCGAATCTTCTAAAGCTTGTAGTTTAGATAGAGCACCTTCGTGTTGAGATTCGAATTGCAATGCTGCTTTGGATTGGACGAAAAGAGTTGCAGATGTCACAGCTTCGCCAAGGTCGTTAACCGCGCGACAGGTATATGTGCCTGAATCTTCTGGATTGACATATTTCATGTTAAGAGCAACATATCCAAAATCGTGCATTGTCGTTATGCGATTAGATGCAGCAATTGGAACACCATTTCGTAACCATTCTATTTGCAATTTAGAATCGCCCACTGGAATTACACGTGCTTCAAAGTGTGCAGCCTGATTTTCCGCAACACGTAAATCTTTGATGGGCATCGTAAACATGGGAGCTTGTGTAATAATTTCTTCTTGCGTCGCCTTTCTTTGATAACGAGACGAATCTTCGAGTTGACGTAATCTTTGAAGAGCTTGCTCATTTTGTGATTCCTGGTAAATCGACTTCTTGGAGTGTACGACAGCTGTTGCCGAAGTAATTGCTTCGTTAATACAATTTGTAGCACGGCAAGTGTATGTTCCAGAATCTTCTGGATAAGCGTACATGATATCCAAAGCCACGAATCCAAAGCTGTTGGTTTCGACAAATCTTGAACCAGCTTTCACTGGTGTATTATTGTGGAACCACTCAACTTTCATCGTAGCATCTGATACTGGAATAAGACGGCATTCGAAGTGCGCTCTCTGACCTTCTTTAATTTCTACATTATTCAAAGACGTGGTAAATATGGGTGCTTGTGTCGTAGTTTCTTCCATGTCCTCTTTTCTTTGGTATTTAGATCTATCTTCCAAATAATGAATTTGTTCCAGACCGATTTCATTCTGTGTATCTGTGAGTATTTGAGATGTTGATTTACAAGATAATGCACAATGAACTTCGTCACTTCCAATCAAGTTCACCGCGCGACATGTATAAGTGCCAGTATCTTCGGCAATCAAGTCGATTACATCCAAAGCGACATAACCGAAATCGTGAATCGGTCGGAAGCGGTGTCCTGGAATAAAAAATTACGCATTATAAAAGATTCAATCAATATTATTTAATATTTGTCATTCGGTGACTTCGTTATAAATATACATACCTATTGTTACTGGACGACCATTTTTGAACCACTCCACTTTAAGATTGGAATCAGTAACAGGTTCGAGTTTGCATTCAAAATGAGCATGCTGACCTTCTCTAAGATTTTCTTGATTCTTTGGTTTCGTAACAAACTTAGGCCTCACGTTAACAACTTCGTCCACAAGCTCATTTCGTTTATATTTAGAAGCATCTTCCAAGTAATGAATCTTCTCAAGACCCTCTGGGTGCTGAGACTCCAGCAATAAATCTTTTTTAGCATGTACACGAACAGAACAAGATGTAACTGCTTCACCAAGTTGGTTACGTGCTTGGCACGTGTAAACGCCAGAATCTTCAGGATAAACTCCCAAAATATCCAGTGCGACATAGTCGAATTCATAGGATGGCCTGAATCGATGACCAGTTTTAACTGGATGTCCATTGACGAACCAATCGACTTTCATGGAAGCATCTCCTACAGGCTGTAGGCGACATTCCATATGAACGTTTGTTAATTCAACAGTTTCGATGTTATGCAATGGACGAGTGAATTGTGGTGATTGTTCAACAGTTACATCTTCCTGTTGAGTTCTACGATATCTTGATGCATCTTCTAGCATTTGGATCTGTTCAAGCGATTGCTCGTGTTGTGAGTCAGTTACGATATCTGATCTGCCGATAACACGAACACACGCAGACGTGTGAGCAGATCCAAGATGGTTCGTTGCACGGACAGTATATTCTCCAGAATCAAGTGCTGTGGCATGAATTATATCTAAAGCTACAAAACCAAAATCATAATAAGTCCTAAATCTGGATCCCACTGTAACCGGATGACCATTGTGGAACCATTCTACTCTCATAGTTGGATCTCCCATTGGTTCAAGACGGCATTCCAAATGTATATTTTTGCCTTCGCTAACAGGTTTAGGATCATTTAATGGTTGCACAAAGATAGGTTTAGATTTTGATATTTCTTCGATGTGATAATGGGGTTCAACGAAATCTTTTCCTTCGAAGCGTTGTGTTTTCTCAATAGCTCCTTTATGCATACTACTTGTATCTATACTGGATCGTGCTAGAAAAAGAAAAGATTATTTTTTAATTTATTATATTTTTTTCTAATATAAAAGATATTTTTAGTTTAAATATACTTACTTTCTACAACCATTGTAGCTGAAAGCTGAGCTTCTCCTACAGCATTTCTAGCTACGACAGTATATTGCCCAGCATCTTCTGATCGAACTTGCAAAATATCTATGGCAACATAACCGAAGTCATGGTATGTTTGTGTTCTATTGGCTGCTGTGATAGGTTTTCCATTGTGGTACCATTCAATCTTCATTGTAAGATCACTCTGAGGTTCTACGCGAGCTTCGAAGTGTGCTCTTTGTCCTTCTACGATTATGTTTGTTCCTTTAAGTGGACCTAAGAACCTCGGCGCTTGATTCACACGAGTTTCTTCTTCTTTTTTTCTAGTGTATCTACTGGTATCTTCTAATGTCTGTATTTTTTGTAAACCAGCTGGGTGTTGTGTATCATATATTATATCATCCTTACTAATTACGCTCATTTGTGCGGTTGTTTGAGCTTCGCCAGCACGATTGTAAGCTCTGCAAGTATATATGCCTACATCGTGAATGGTAACGTATTTAATTGTCAAAGCAACATAGCCGAAATTAAAGAATGTTGTTATTCGTGAACCTGAAAAGAAAATGCGTCATTAATATTTATTCTTTTTCTCTAAATTAATTTTTTTTATGGAAGATAATTAGGAAAACTTACTAGCTTCAACGGGACGACCATCTTTAAGCCACTCGACGCGAAGTTGGGAGTCTCCAACTGGTTCGAGTCGAGCTTCAAAGTGGGCGAATCCGCCTTCTCGAATATTTAGTTGATCCTTAATTGGCGTTTTAAATGTCGGTGGGATACTAGGTTCAGGTTGTTCCTGAATGTACTTATTTTGTGCAGCGTACTGATATGCTTCCAACTCCTCGGCAGCTTCGATATATCTCTGCTGCTCAGGAATTCCGAGATCCCCGGTAACGCTTGTACGTGCTATTCGAGTAAAAGATTAACAGAAGATAACAGTTACCAGTTATTATTATTAATTTAAATATTGATGAATCGTTAAATGTTATTTATTCATTTAAAATTTTTACCAAAGACACGCAGAGACGCGGAGCTGATGGCATCCCCACAGCGATTCACAGCTCGAACTGTGTAAGTTCCGGCATCTTCAGCTCGTAGGTGCATTATATTAAGTGAGACGTATCCGAAGTTGAAGATGGTTGTTATTCTTGAACCTTTAAGAATTAGATAATACATTATTCCACGATGTATAATATATAAGTTTGTAAGACATTGTATAAAGGAAATTATTAATCTTACTAGCTGTGATGGGTCTTCCATCCTTGCACCACTCAACTCTCATCGTAGGGTCACTCACAGGAGTGAGCTGTGCTTCAAAATGAGCATTGCGTCCCTCCTGCAGTTCACCTAGATCTTGGAGTGGCCGAATGAAGACTGGTCGCTGAGAAGATGTCTCCTCCACGCTCTCCTGCCTTTGGTACTTGCTATAATCCTCGAGTTGCTGGATATACCGAAGACTGTCGGGGTGTTGGCTCGTTTGTTCGATGGTAGCACGAGCTGAAATTAAACGAATATATCAACTGATAAATATTTTCTGAAAAAAAAATCTGATGAAACTAGGAATTCTAAAGAAACGCATTAATTAGCAACTTCTAAATTGCTGTACTTACGAGTTACGCTGAGATTTGCACGAGACTCTGCAACTCCTGCAGCATTGACGACACGACAAAGGTATTCTCCACTGTCGTGAAGGACAATGCTGATCAAATCCAGTGATATGTAACCGAATCGGAATACAGAAGTTGCACGAGAACCTAAAGAAATTGAATTTCAATCATACGTGTTTTATCGTAATGTAAGTTTCCGCGAGAACATATTTAAAAATTGTCTGAATCAAATACTCACTTGCATCTAAAGCTTTTCCATTGACATACCACTCTACTTTCATAGTAGGATCTCCCACCGGTTCGATTCTGGCCTCGAAGTGTATACGTCCACCTTCAATTTGGTGTGCATCTCGTAAAGGAACAATGAATCGAGGAGGCGGGTAAACTCTATCTTCCTCCGAAGGAGGTGCATAGGGTTTAGCTCTTTCCACGTGTTTAAGGTAGATCACTTCGGGACCAGGTGCGGGTCTAAGAAATTATTATTAATTAATCGTCGTTCTTTTATGTGTTAAGGAAAATAGAATCATTGATTTAGTTTCGATGAAAAAGTTTATTACTCTGGTTCGATGATTTTCGTTGGTCGAGGTAAATTTAGGCGTCTTGGTTCAGGGGTCGATCCTTTGGGTGTTTCAACATACAGTCGAGCTCGGGTGGCAGTGGAGCCAGCTGTGTTTTGAGCTGTACACTGATACCATGCTGCGTCTGCAAATTTGGCTCTTGGAATATCTAAAGTTGAGGCTCCACTGCCGTCCGTCGATATGCGCACGTCGGGGTCGGGCGATATCGCTACTCCATTCTGAAAATAATCGATTTTTTAATGAATAAAATAATGATTGACTAATATTTACCGTAACTGTAATATGTTAATTTTGCCGACCTTCTGCCAAGTGATTCGTGGGGTCGGAGTGCCAACTGCTCTGGCCATAAATTGTACGGGTTCTCCTTCTTTAACGTAAGTTGTAGTGAAACGCTCCACGAATTTAGGGGCAACAACTTGTTCCCTTTCTATTATATTAAGATTGCACTGGAAGGAAGTTTCTCCGGCTTTATTTTTGGCTACGCATGTAACTACACCTGCATCGGATCGACTAACATTCGTAATCATAAGTGAATTGCTACCGGATTCGTTGACCAAAATTTTATGAGTTGAATCATTCGAAACTGGGTAGCTATTGATGTACCACGTTACTTCCGGATATGGTCGACCAGTAACTCGGCAATCGAATCTGAAATCAATCACATCAATCAATTATTATCAATTGATCAATGTAAATAATTTTCTTATACCTTTGAATAAAACTTGAATTAAACGTACCTAGTCATTTTTCCTTCAGTTACATCGCGATCTCCACAAGTGCGAACAAAATCAGGTGCTAAAACTTTTCCACTGTCGCCAGAGGTATCTTGAGTGATCACTTCCATGTGAGATGCTTTCATTGTAAGTTGTTGTCCCATATGAACAGGAACATTGTCAACTTGATCGCTAGATTCGATGGCCAAGTACGCGGAGCTTACTGTACAACCTTGGGGATTTTCAGCAAGCAAAGAATAATGGCCACTATCGTCAGACGTGGCATTTCGAATTTTTAACGTAGCCTGCTGATTCGAATGACTTGTTTCGATTCGTTGAGATTCACGTATTCTTTGACCATTCTTAAACCATGTCAGCTGTAATAATTCATACGATTAACAAATCTTAATTATCAACAAAAAATGTTACTACATTATGACAATTCAGATAAGAAATCATTGCATTTTACCCGTGGCTTTGGATTTCCAGATATTTTTGCAGAGAATACAGCTTCAGATCCTTCGAGCAACTTTGAGTTTCTAGGCTTCTGTGTGATTTGTGGCGGTGCAACAGGCCCTAAAGTGCGATCGACCATTGTGGAAAATTGTGAATCCGATTCACCAACAAATCGTCGTGTTATTGATTCGCGGAATTCAGTCTCTCGTAGCAGTCTATATTCGAAAGTATCAACCTAAAATAATACGTTGCATCAACATCGAAATTAACATTTTCACACAAAATTTATTCACAATATTAGAATAAAATAACCATAATAATAAAATCTAAAATTAATTACTTTAAAATCTTCAATGGATACAGTAGTGCCAGATCCATTCATATAATTTTTCTTCTCAAAAGTTTGTTGGAAACCCCTCTGCTGGATGGTTTGACCACCAGATCTTTGTTCAGTCGTTTGATATGATTGAGAAATTTCCTTTTTATATCCCATTTGTCGTTGAGGGGGTTTGCCAAAGCCTTCAGGCTGTATATATACCGAACAAATACCTTCGCCTAAAATTTTATAAAAATGAAATGATTAACATTTTAAAATATTTTGTATACCATTGTAGCTTTAATATGTACAAAAGTTTGAAATAACAATTAAGTAATCGCACCATATTGATTTTTTGCACTACAAGTGTATTCTCCCTCATCCCCAGGACCTATTTGATTAATCTGCAGTTTTACTACGCCAGTTCGTTCGTCGTAAGACATTCGTATTTTATGGCTCTCCTGGAGAAGTGCTCCCTTGTGAGTCCAAGAGACTGTTGGTTTCGGATTACCACGAACACGTCCTTCAAATATGGCATTGCCGCCTTGAGCGAACCTTGCATTCTCGAAAATTTGTTCAAAAACAGGCGGCGATGGATCTCCCGGTCTACCGCTAAACCTGAATAACCGAATAGCCTCACATTGTAGTAAAGTTTTTGATAAAAACGATACAAAAAGTAAAGATTTATTTCTGTAGCATTATAGGCGATAAAAAAAGTTCGATACGAGAGTTATTATGATTCTATGTAAGAAAACGTATTTAATCACGTCTTAAAAGGAAAACTTATTTCCAAGTCAAGGTGATAAGGAAAGCAAAGACTGAGTTGTATTAAGGTTTAGTATAACTTACGCAGGTATCGTAGGCGTTGTCTGCATGACTATCTCTCCTTGCACTGAAAAGAGAACAAAAAATTGACGGTCAGTCAACTGCTAAAAGCAAGAAGCGGAAGTGCTTAATAGCTTTATATATCTTTATTTAAAATCAATAGTAGCAATATATCTTATTATTCTATATGATTTTTAAGTTTAATATAAATCTTTAAAACAAGCGAGACCGTAAAATTCAAATCAATCATTTATATTTGGTAAACGTACTGAATTATTAAAAATAGTTATCGTTCGTAAGTAATTTATTGAAGAAAAATTAAGTCTCGTGAAAAGACTGTTCGTTGTAAGCGGTATTTATTAAATTAAACATACTCTTTTAATAATGTTTTGTTAAGCTTTACCGTGAAAGATGTCGATTCATGAAAAATGTGTTGAAACCGTATTTTATTGACACATAAAAAAATATTTATGATTCTGTGAAGTATTGTGTGAATAAGAAGGCCGCAAGGTTTTATTTTAGCAACAACTTGAGATTTACTCTATTTTTAATTATAATAAATCTAATTTTATTTCTCTTTATAAATTATACGATTTTATAATATCATTTTATTTAAATGTGTTTAACGCAAATACACTTTTGTATTTAGTAATATGAACGTGCATTTTATATTCACAAGTGAATGGAATATGCAATATGATTTCATTAAAAATTTATATTAAAAATATATGCATTTATAGTTAAAATACT
>JABFQA010000095.1:0-28561 GCA_022817065.1 Probaryconus sp. ZL-2020
TTAAATATTAATATCACAAACAATAATTTAACAATTTTTTTCCAGGTAAGGTTTTCTTACTATTCAGGAACCACCACATTCGACAATATACAAATTGAAAGAAAATTTAAATAATAAGGATTATTTAAGGAAAATTAATCATCAGTCGGTGTAACTTATCAATATTATACATACAGTATATTAATTTCATATAAATAAAGATTTTTCATTAAATAATAATATATTATTTAATTGTATTCCAACTACCACAATTACGAAATAAAAAACAGTATTTGAATTGAACTTTAACCCGAAACTTGAATTGGAATTAAGCTGAATAGATCTTGAATAAAGCTGAACTTGAATCGAATTTCAGTTAAATAGACTTGAACTTGAACAAATTGAACTTAAATAGAACTAGAATCAAATTATACTCGAACACCTAAGTACATTTAAACTAAATACAATTTGTGTCTAAATAAATTTTAAATAAATCTAATTTTTAAATTTATTTTTACTTAAATTGAAAAAATAAAAAATTCAGATCTTTAAATTAACAACATATTTACTTTCTCTGCCTTTTTAATATTTATTTACAAAATCAATTACTCTTTAAAACTTAAATTTTTTCTTAAAAAGTTAAATAATTCCTAGGAGAAAAGTAAACAGAACCCCTGAAGAAGAACGTTTATTTCAACAAGAGCAAAGACGTAAGAATGCAGAAAGACAAAAAAATTATAGGCTTCGTAACAAACAAATAGAACATGAACAATTAAATTCTTTGCAATCTATTTCACCAAATGATTCATCAAATTTAAGTCTTCAAGACCAAAACGACGATGAATCACATATTGCAATTCCAGTAAACGAAAATTTCATTCAAGCTCCACCAACCAAAAAAAGCAAATTATCAAATCATAAAGGATTTACAAATATCAGTAATTGGTCTAATAATATTTCAGAACATTACATTGGAAAATTGGATACATTGTGCATACATTGTAACGCTATTCATTTCTTAGCAGAAAATGTTACTAATAAAAAAAATTCTTTTAATGACTGCTGTAATCATGGCAAGGTTTTTTTAAATCCATTACCTGATCCTCCTGAATAT
Organism: Probaryconus sp. ZL-2020; assembly: GCA_022817065.1. Lineage (NCBI taxonomy): Eukaryota > Metazoa > Arthropoda > Insecta > Hymenoptera > Scelionidae > Probaryconus > Probaryconus sp. ZL-2020. Next base: position 1,094 of record JABFQA010000095.1, read on the forward strand.
TTATGTTCATTATTTAATGGAACTCATCCAATGTTGAAACATTTTTATGATAATATACGAACATACAATAATTCTTTTGCATTTGCATCTTTTAATGCAAATTTAGTAAACTTCAATATAAATAATAGACGACCTGGGCCATTTTGTTTTAAAATTCAAGGACAAATATATTATCAGTTTAATACATCTGTAACACCAGCTCAAAATGAAATTCCGACTTATGGTCAATTATTTTTCATCGATCAAAATGAAGCACTGCATCATCGTAGAAGCATTTTTGAAAATCTTAATTCTGATATTGTTTTATCACTAGATCAAATGATGAGAGATTACAATGTATTTGCCAAATCGTATGTCATGATGAGAGAAGAATTAACCAGTCAACAGCAAACAAATAGCAACATTCCATCTGAATTAATGCTTTTATTTACTTTAAAACCAGGTGTAGATAAAAGAAGATATAATTTTCAAAGGACGAATGAAGTAGCAGCGATATTTTCCACAACAGCTGATGGTGAAATACCAGAATCTTACATAACCGTACGTGAAAAAAATACTAAAACTTTAAAGAAATTAAGTACAATGGATCCAAATGTTGAACCTTGGATTTATCCACTTTTTTATCCTCATGGCACACAAGGATGGAATCGAAATATTCAATGTGTTAATAGTAATAAACGAGTAACAAGATTAGCTTACACAAAATACAGAATGGCTATCCGTCGTAATCAAGATTATAATTTATTTATATTAGGTCGTAGACTTTTTCAACAATGGGTTGTTGACAGTTATATAAAAATTGAGAAAGACCGCATTCAATATTGCAAAGACAATCAACATAAACTACGTGTTGAGTCTTATAAAGGATTAAACGATTATTTACACAATAAAGCAAATAAAACAAATTGTAATATTGGTCAAATAACTATACTTCCATCAAGCTTCACCGGTTCACCGCGAAATATGTTGCAACATTATCATGATTCTATGGCAATTGTTCGAAAATTTGGTAAACCAGATATTTTTGTTACTATGACATGCAATCCTAATTGGTTGGAAATTAAAGAAAATTTGTTACCTCATCAACAACCTTCTGATAGACCTGATTTGTGTGCCAGAGTTTTTAATATTAAAAAAGACTATCTCATTGATATTATTGTTAGACAAAATTATTTTGGTGAAGTAGCTGCATATGTATATGTAATAGAATTTCAAAAAAGAGGTTTACCACATATTCATATGTTAATTAGTTTGAAAAAGAAATATAAAATAGAAACTTCAGAATCTATTGATCGTAAAATATCTGCTGAAATACCTGATATTTATGAGAATCCAAATTTACATGAAATTGTTATAAAAAATATGATACATGGTCCCTGTGGTGATTGGTGTATTGTAAATGGTACATGCTCTAAGAAGTATCCAAAAAACTTTCAAAACGAGACTATTATAAATGATAACGGTTACCCTACATATCGCAGAATAAATAATGGTAAAACATATGAAAAACCTGGTGGATACATTGTTGATAATAGACATGTTGTGCCATATTCACCACATTTATTATTATTATTTAATTGTCATATCAATGTTGAAGTTGTTTCCAGCATAAAATCAGTCAAATATATTTATAAATACATATACAAAGGTCATGACGCAGCATCCATAATAATACAACAAAATTCTGATACTTCGGAAATTGTTCATGATGAAATTAAAACTTTTGTTGAAAGTCGTTATGTGGGTCCTGTTGAAGCTTGCTGGCGAATATTAAGTAAACCTCTTCAAGAAAAAAGTCATACAATTATTCGTTTACCAGTACATTTGCCGAATGAACAAAACGTTATTATTCAAGATATAACGGATGATAAATCATTATATTCCGCACTTGACCAAGTTACTATGCTTATGGATTATTTTCAATTAAACATGCGAGATGAAAATAGCCGTCAGTATTTATACTCTGAAATTCCAACTTATTATGTTTTTAAAAAAGAAAAAATTGACAAAAAAGTAATTGCGCAATGGCAACCGCGGAAAATCCATTGTAAATGTATTGGTCGGATGTATTCGGTTAGTCCATCTCAAACAGAACTATTTCATTTAAGAATATTGTTATTAAACGTACGCGGTGCAAAAAGTTTCAACGATTTAAAAACAGTAAATGGAATTTTAGAAGAATCATTTACAGCAGCTTGCTTAAGTTTAGGACTAATTGAAAATGATGAAGAGTGGAAAAAAGCCATGCAAGAAGCAATACTTTGGATGATGCCATACCAACTAAGGTGTCTTTTTGTACGAATTTTGCTTTATTGTCAACCTACAGATCCACATGAATTATGGAATTTGTTTAAAATAGATATGTCTGAAGATTACGCTATAAAATATTCACCAACACAAAGTCAGAAAATGGCTTACAATCAAATTAAGAGTATGCTAGCCCAAGAAAATAACAATTCTTTCTGTGATAGCAAGATGGAATCTATTGAATTAACTCCAATTGAAGAAAATTCTATTTCCACAGAACAACTTTTAGAAACAGGATTACAACAATACAGCTTACTAAATGATGTACAAAAACAAATAGTTGACAAGGTTTTAGATATTACCACAAGAGATGTATCAAATACAAAATGTTTTTTTATTGATGGGCCAGGAGGATCAGGAAAAACATTTATTTATAAAACGCTTTATTATTTGCTTAAAGGAAAAGGTAAAGTTGTTTGTACTATGGCATTCACGGGTATTGCAGCTACATTGTTACCAGAAGGTAAAACTGTTCACAAACTTTTTGGATTGCCAGTACCATTATTTTATGATTCAAATTCAAATATAAAAGCACAATCTGAAGAAGGGCAATTTTTGAAAACTGTTAATATTTTTATTTGGGATGAAGCTCCTATGGCACCAAGATATGCTTTGGAAATTATGAATCGTACTTTGCAAGATATTATGAAAAATAATTTACCATTCGGCGGAAAAATAGTATTGTTAGGTGGAGACTTCAGACAATTATTACCCATTAAAGAAAATGGTACTCGAAGTGAATGCGTTAACTTATCAATAAAATATAGTAATTTGTGGACACATTTCGAGAAATTTAATTTAACTACAAATATGAGAACATTATTCAATGAAATTGAATTTGCGAAATTTGTATTGGATGTCGGAAATGGTGTGCTAAATGATAATAATGATAACATAAAAATTCCAGCTCGCTGCCTTGCTTCTCTTGATGCTAATATTGTTTACGATATATATGGAAAATTAATAACAAACAATCAATTTAAAAAAGCATCTAAATGCGCTATATTATCGGCTAGAAATGTTGATGTTGATGAACTAAACAAAAAAGTTGTAGAATTATTAGATAAATCAACAGAATGTATATATACCAGTATAGATACGGCTGACAATTCTGATAACGGCGATATTGGAGAAGCTCTTTTACCAGAATATTTGAATACTTTATCACCACCAACATTACCTCCACATGAATTACTTTTAAGAAAACACTGTGTGATTATGCTTATTAGAAATCTGAATATTAATGAAGGTTTATGCAACGGTACACGATTATTAATTATTGATATGAGTCCTCATTTACTTAAATGTGAGATTTTGACAGGAGATAAAACAGGAGAAATAACATTTATCAATCGCATTACACTTCTTTGTGAAAATGTTTACCCATTCAACTTTAAAAGACGTCAATTTCCTGTTAAACTTGCTTTTGCCATGACAATTAATAAATCACAAGGACAAACATTCGATAGAATAGGATTAGATCTGCGACGAAATGTTTTTAATCATGGTCAATTATATGTTGCTATTTCCAGAGTTCGTTGTTGGGATGCATTAACAATTTATGTGGGCGAAAAAGATAGTCCAGAATTTACAAAAAATTATGTATATAATGAATTATATTAATGTATTTCAAAATTTTTGTTATTAGTACATGGGGAAAAAAAAATACTGTGTCAATGTGAAACCAATGCTGAATTCACATTGAGAGAACATTGTTAACATCTGCATTTAAAAAAACGATAACAAGAAGGATAAACATATTTTATTTTTCTGAAGAATATATATATATATATATATTACATTGGAACACAAAAATGGGGTGGCGCGCGCAACGCGCGCGCTATCCTGATCTAGTACAGGTAAAAAACAGTATCCTATATTTTTTTAACCCTGTAAGCCCAATTATAACTCTTCGTCTAAATTAAAATAAAAAATTATATTTTATGCATTTACAGGTCTATTTATATTTTTTGACGTACTTATTGATGGAACTGCAAAGGAATTTGACCTAAAAGACATACCAACGACTTTGGATTTACCAATTTTAGAAAAACAATTTAAGCTTGTTGCTGTAATTAATTTTATAAATCCAAGAAGTTTACGGCATTTCAACGAAAATGCAATAGGACATTATACTACAATTGGGCGACGGAAAAATGGAACCTGGATTGAGATGGATGACCAACAAAGTTCAACAAGAAAATTGTACAAAAATATGAAAGTTTTACCTGCATTTTTAATTTATCGAAGAGATCTTTAAGACGTCCTATTCATTTGGTTCATTATATTTTATATATATAGTTTTCAGAGTGATATAACTGTTTACTATTGTTAAAGTTTATGGTATTTATAGTTTTATACATTTTAATTAATGTATATAATTCTTAAAAATATTATTTAATCTATATATTATATAAAAGTAGGTTTTCATAAAATAGGATTAACTTAACTGGTATATTTTTGGATTCTATGACTGAACAAAAATTTTTGCATATATACATTGGAATGTTACTTAACAAATGTATTAAATAAATTGACCAATATTAAATATTATATAATTTTTAGATTCCATTTAAAATTCCTCTTGTAAATTCCTTATAAAAATTATACACTTTAACTAACATAAAACTCTATTTTGTCACATACTCTGGAAAATGTACCATTCTTATCCAAATTTTACTTCTAAAATCGCTGTTTATAAGCTATTCAATTGTGGTACCTGTATAATACCTTGTGTATATTTATAAAAACAAGTAGATAAAAATAACAAATATTTTAAATTTTAATCTGCTTTTTCCAGGCGAACTGATAAAAAACTTTAAGGTAGTTCCTTCACGGGTCGAATATTTAGATAAAATAAATTTTTTTAGATCAATCGATAGCATTAACTGTACTTTAAGATTTTTTCATAATTTAGGCATGTTACCGACGATTTAAGAAAGATATTTTAAAATTAATTTTGCATTTAAGGTGTTTATACGGTTAAGGCAAAATTGTCAGATTTTTTTAAAATTTGATTCACTGAAAATAAACATATTTCTACGTTAGTGTGGCAAATTTCAGAAAGATTGACTGTCTGTAAGTAGAGATATTCAATTTTAAAAATGCTTAAATTAACATTAACTCGAACCTCGAACGGAGCGAACCTCGAAAAGTACGGTTATTTCATTACAACAACAAAACTAAAAGTCAGATTTGTATAAAAAACTGATATGTTGTAGTTTTAATGAAATAAAAAAACATACTACATTTTTAAATAAATTGACTGCATAGTATTTAAATAATAAAAAGATAAAGTTCAGATACAACGGAAAGTAGACAATCGATTGGCTAACAAGTACAGTCAGCTTTAAAAATTCAGTTAACATTACACATTACTTATAAATAATCTATCCAATTTTCTATAATTATATCATTTTTTTATCATTGATTGCTGATTTTCATAATTTCTATTTAAAATTTGTGTAAAACTCATGTTTTCAATAACTTTTCAATTTTTGATGTTACCTTAGCCGTATAAACACCTTAACACCATAAGATAGAAAGAGAGGTGTATATAAATTTTGTACATATCTGTTTATTTCTTCAGAAAATGATTAGACAAAGGAATAAAAACTGCAATTTATTAACAAAAACGTACAAGAATTTAAATTAAATTATGAAAATCATACCTCACCATGAATTTATAAAAGATATTTTTAAAATTACATTGAAAATGTAGGTTATCAGGCATAAAACTGACATATTCGAACCTCTCAAAAAACATTTGTAATTAAATAAAATATAATATATCGTTTATTTGGTGACTATATTAACGTATATGTAATATTTATATGTAAATACATATGCAAAATTAGGAAATATTATTTAAAAAAAATAAAATTATTTAAAATTATTTTTAGTCACTCAGTTGGCATCCCTGTGTGATGGAACTACCTTAATGAGCTTATAAAATAAACTACAGGTGATTATTGTTAAATTAGAAAATATAAATATAAGAATGTCATTAAAACATTGTTTCCTAATTTGCTTTTGTATGAAAAAATAATCAATTCTATATTTTTTGCGTAGACATCACAAAGTTAATAAGAAACTTGTCACGTCAGTTAAGACGATGTCAAAGCAAAACGGCATCTCAATCAATGTAGGCAGTGCAGGAAATGACTAATGTTTAAAATTATTACCAAAAATTACCGACATGGCGATGAAGACTAACGCCATCTGACCGTTCTTTTAGTAATAAGGAATGCGTACTCATTAAATTCAAAGAACAACGAAACACTTCATACTGCTGGTTGCTACTTTTCGCGCGAAATTTAAATTTTAATTATTAAAATAAAAATCAGAGACACGAGCCCATAGAGCTCGTTTATTCATCTGATCGTAATAAAAACAAAAAATAATGTTATAAAATAAAAGAAAATTGCCATTAGCAATACGTATGCAGATTGAAAATTTGTATTCGGTCCACTGAATTTAAAATTTCTATATTTGCACAATTTACGTTTTTGGCACATTTTCTGTCATTTTCTATTAGAAACTAATACCAGTTCACTTTTTTGCAAAAGACCCTGGGTTTATCATTTTAAAATCTATTTTTTGATTAGTTGTAGCAAACATTTTTTTATTTTCTATTAGGAAATGTCAGCGACTTCATCACTTCTTTAAAAAAGTTTTCGTTACATTTTCTTAATTTTTTTTTTGCATTTCTGAACTGGTGCACTTCTATGTTGAAGATCCTGGATTTCAAACGTAACAATCTCCACTTTTGCAGTGTTTTGTTAGTTTGCCTTTAATTATTATTAGCAATTCTGAACCAGTTCACTTATTTATAAAAGACCCTGGATTATGAATTCTCAAATAAGTAGTGTAGAAATTTCAGCATATTTCATCTTTATTTTTGTAATAGAAAACGACAGCCACTTCACTTCCTCATAAGTGGACCATGGATTTTAACATGTAAAAACTACTAATTTTGAGATTATGTTACTTTTTTTCAATTTTTAGTTGCAATTCTGAACCAGTTCACCTCTTTCAACTAGAAGACCCTGGATTTTACACGTAACAATTTCCACTTTCGCAATGTTGTGGTAGTTTTTCTTTAATTATTATTAGGATTTTTCAACCAGTTCACTTTTTTTGTAAAAGACCCTGGATTTAGCATTTTCAAATAAGTTATGTAGAAATTTCAGCATGTTTTGTCTTTCTTTTTGTAGTAGAAGACGACAGCCACTTCACTTCATTACAAGTAGATCATGGATTCTCACTTTTAAAAATCTGCACATTTCGTGGCTTCATTACTTTTTCTTCAATTTCTACTTTCAATTCTGAACTAGTTCACCTCTTTCATCTAGAAGACCCTGGATTTTACAAATAATAATGTCTGTTACACGTAACAATAATAATATCGCAGTGTTTTGATAGTTTTTCTTCAGTCTTTTTTGTAAAAGATCCTGGATTTTGAATTTTCAAATATTACATATTATAAATTTGATACTGGGCTGTCAAATTATCAGACTGTTGTATGATATTTTGGAAATTGATGATTTCTTTAGTGATATATCTCCTGTAAGGTAATTTTACCGAAATGTCAAATATTTTCCAGGAAAAAATTTTTCTATGATGGATGTGTCCATTTTCAATGAACTACAAATGTTATCTCACGTAATTTATGAAGATTCTTCAGAATGCAGGAATAATGTCCATAATACTGGGATCTCTTCCTGATTTTAAATGACCTGGTTTTTCTCGTTCTCGTAACCGAGTCAAAGTTCCTGTGATAGCTGCTGAAGTATCCCTGGAGGAAGATCCAGTTGAACCGCCACTATTATTTCGTTTTTGTGATATTTCTCTGTTTGATGCAAAAGCTGCCAAAACTATTTCAAAGACAATTCAGTCACTTTTAGATAATTGAAATAGATTATAATATATTGTAAGCTCTTTATACAAATTTGGTTCTAATTGTCTAAAAACTGAAAACTTGTAAAAAAAAGAAAATGATTACCCATATCCCAACATTCTCGTGGAAATTTACGAGCTCCTTTGAATTTATGAATATCTTGACACACGCTACTGATAGCCGCTGCAAATTCAGAATAGCCCCAACGTTTCTCAATGTTTAAAATGTAATCCCATTCACTCATGTTTAAAAGAAACACTGTACAGTAATCTACGATTTCTTGACGTGGAATGACCTGATCAGTTGACTGAAGAGCTGTTAAACAACTTTTACATCTTTCGACCATTTCTTGAGGATTAACTGAAAAAAAATTAATTATTAATATGAATTGAAACATAAATGAAAACGGAAACTAAAAAAAAAACTTACTAATATCAGTTGCAGGCCATGAATGTAAACAATGCCAAATTTCTATGAGCAAGTTTTACCAGTTTACCAATTTGTAAAGTTTATACGTGAGTCCGCCGTGCTTGTGTGTATTCATGTGAAAGATTTCGTCTTCTAGTAATTTAAGTAAACTTTTAGCACCGATGAAATCTTTGGATTTAGCAAGTTCTCGACTCTTGGCTAACAGGACATTCTCCATACTGGTCTCATTTGATTTGTATTGTCAAGACGAATTAATATGTCTCGAATTTCATGAGGATTGTAAGACAGGGTCAAACGTTGCTCCATCCAATTCATATATTTCTATTTTCTTACTTGCTGTGAAAATGAAAATGAATTCTTTTCTCAATGATTGTTACAGGATAAATTAAAATGATTACTTACAGGTATAAGTGACACAAGGCACACCCCAATCATTACTAGTTAATAATGCTGGTATTTCTATATCCTCAGGTGAAGCTTCTTTTTGAATTTCTTTGAGTTCTTCATGATTGAATAGATTAGAATACTTTGGTTCATTGACGATTCTGGCAGCAAGATCGTCTATTTCGCCAGTCAAAATCAAATAAAGAAGATAACGAGATAGTCTTCGTTTGTCAGTATCAGATGTATTTTCTAGAACGTTATTAATAGCCTAAAAATATATTTTAAAGTTTCTCCATTTATTGTCTTTTTTTTATCGCATAAGGAAATCATTTTAAAGTATGTATATAATAAAAAAAAAAAAAGATTTATACCTAAAATAGTGTCTCGAGTCCTTTAGTTCTAGCTGCTCTGATTTCTGTAACATAGTCTCCCAAAATGACTTCATTTATAAAACCTTACGAATGAGATTCCCCGATAGAACACATCGTATAATTATACGTATTTTATATGTATATTAGATGGGCATTTAGCCTTTATACGTATAATATACATATAATATACATATAATATACGTATAATATTTTTATGTTCTATCAGGGTTTAAGCACTGAATTTGCAGCCACAAATCGTGAGCAACTATGATCTTCCTGTTTACCAAACCACCTTGAATGTCTAACTCCAAATTGTCTCTGTATACTTGTGGTATTTCTCTTGTTATATTATCAGCTTGTAATATCTGCAGTATATTCTGAAAATACAAAGACAAATTAATTGAGATTGTTTTTGATTAACTATCGCCTAATTAAAAATGTAATTTATCATTCAGTTTTACAGTGTATTGGTCCTTGATTGAAATAAGGAGTTGTTGAGTGAGACTTTGCTCTTTTCCTTCGACTTGTAAGTTACAAGCCAAGCAGCAACCATCTAAATATTCCTTATCGACTTTGCAATAGATAGGGTTGGGTTCCTTTGATTTCTTGAAAATAATCTCTGGCTTTACTTAAATGTTCTTTTGCGTCCGAATATTCTTCTCGTAAAATATGGTACATGGCTAAATCGTAATGAATCTGGAATTGAATACAAAATTTATTTTGATTATCATTCGTAGTGACAATTTTTTATGTTTACAAGAAATCGATAGACCAACCTGACATCTAAATTCATTTAAAGTGATAGTATTCATATTTTCCCAATTTTGCTTTACTACGGTACTGTCTTCTGTAAGCATTTGCAAAGTATCAAAAGATATAACTTTTCGAGTAATATCGTTCATTTGTAAAACTGCATTTAATATGTCTACGCTGTTCGCAACACTAGCTTCCAACTTTCTTATTATTTCATCAACTACAGCAGAGTTTACAAACGATGACTCTTGAAAACCTGGCCTGCAAAATTATTATTTGTGTCAAAAATGGAAACATATAAATGACAAAATCTTCTATAAAATTTTTTATACATAGAAGATACAATGGAAAAAATAAAATTTCTTACACATGAACAAACTGTTGTTTATTTGGCCTATTATTCAAAGCCTTGTGCACGATTGCTCTAATGTGCCATCTATGATAAAGCACAACTGTGAATAACAATTCGTCTGATATTGATTGTAAATCCAGTTCAGGAATATTTGGTATTTCAACTATTCAATTATACATGCCTGAAAAGTATGTTTCAAACTGTTATGGATGTTCTTACAGCACGTTCTTCTTCCTTCTTTATGCTTCCGTTAATTTTAAATCCACTAGTTATACTTGTAAAATAAAACCAAAATATAATTATCTAAAATTCAATAAAATTTTAGATTAAAATAACAAATATTATAATTTAATATAAAAGTATGATTACCTTGAATGTATGGTTCATTATTCTAAATTAACCTGCTATGATTTCGCATGGAACTTGCTGTTGCATAATATTTATACCAAAAGGGATGTTCCAAATACAAGATCTTCTTTTCAAAGATTGTTAATAAATTCATTAAAATCGATGAAAGTCCAATAAATATAATAATGATTCTGAAACAAGAAAATTAACAGTATTTTATATCAGTTAATAAGACGAAAAATAGTTTTGCGATTTGGTACGAAATACTATGATAGCAATAAGCACACTTCATAGGGCAAACATTCTGTTCACAAACTTTACAGATTATAACTTTATGTCATAACCTACATCACCTTCATAAATAATGTCTGCATGCAATAAGAAGAATAATATAAGAAAAATACCTATTTTTAAAAAATATGAATTTTTAAATAAGAAAAATTTTAACTTTTAATATGATTTAGGAATCACTTATCAGTAAGATAGAAGACAGAATTGAACTTTATTGTACTGTATTAGAGATATATATAGAGAGTTCAATAGTTTCTATGATTTCTTTTTTCTACTTTTAAATGAAATATATAAATTCGTTGAAAAAATTATTTATAATTTTATATAACTTAGTTGTTCATTTTTCCTATTGTAAATAAAAATTTGGTTGTCATGCCGATTACAAAAAATTATAATATAACTCAAAGGTTGTTTTCAAATAACCCTGATTGTACATTTCAGTTTAAAAAACGATTTTTTTTCTAAAATATACCGAATTTAGTTATAAACAAATGGAATCGGATCACATTTTACAAAAATGATGTTGAAATCAATCCCGCGTTAAAAGTTCCAGGCAAATCCAGCAAAAACAGAGGAAATTGGTTCACATTTCCTGGCAGAAATAGGAAATATTCATTTTTTATCAGGAAATGTGAACCAATTTCATGGATTTTTTCTGGATGAGCCTGGAACTTTTAACGCGGGATGTATTTGAAATATATTAAAGCAAGATTAATTTCCTTTATATAAATCCAAAAAATCACGATTTCAATTGATTATTACATTCATAGATCTATAAAACCAATAACAGGTTTATTCAAGTATTTCTACATTCATAAATTAAGTTTTTATGTTCAAGATTCAATTATTTCGTATTTTATATCATGCATATTATTGGGCCATGAAAACACTGAAGAATTGTATTTAAAAAATTATTAAACTTTTTGTTAATGCAAAACATGCTTGCAGAGTATTATAATTTTAATTTACATTTTTGCAAAACCCCAAATTGTACCAGTATGCTTTTGAGGTGTTAAAAATTAGTGCCTTTCTTATTGGACTTTTGTAGCGCGAAAGTTAAAAGTCATGGAGGCAGTGGCTATGGCCCCAAAGGATGTTACACATACCTGGGTTGAAGCGATAGAGGCTGTTGCAGAAACTTTGCAGGCAATAGATGAATCCATTGGTTTTACATCTCGATAATGTTACCCTTGAACTTTTTGCAAACGTAGGCTTTAACTTCTTCGAAAAATTGGGTGTCGGTTGTTTCTTCGGCCCTTTGCACATGAAGGACACTGATATTGCTCGACTACCTAAGATAGGACTCCTTTGCTACTAAGAAGCCGTGTTGCCATTGATCTCGTCGATTTCTATTTTTGCACAAACATGTATTATACTGATCTGCGTTCTTTTTCACCGAGTACATGTGAATACTTTCCGCAATCAGGAGCTGTAAAGGAAAACTGATTTTTATTACATTGTCACGCTTGTTAATAATCTGATAACAGTTTGGAGTATGTAGAAAACACTTTGAAGTATCATTTGTTAATGAAGTAATTATTTATGACAGTATATAAGAAAAAAAATTCAGCTTCATAGCAAATAAATTCAGTTTTAAGTATTTTATAAATCACACAAAAAAATATGCATTCGTCTCCAAAAAATGAAATCATATTGCGGTTCACAACGTCAATTAATATTCCATTACATTTAATAAATAGAAAGTTTATTTCATTATTTAAATCTCTTTTTATGAATATTGAATGAAGCTCCTTTATTATATTACTTACTTCAATTTTTAAGCAGCTCCATTATTTTTACATTTCCTTCCAATAGTAATAAGTGATAATGATTAATTGAAGTAGTAGCATAACATCGTAATTGTTGGGCTCTATTTACAATTGTTAACATTAAAAGAGGCTTCACCTTCTGCGTAATGGAGATGAACTGTTATTTATTCATCTTATCAATCAATTTCTCATTACGATATTCACTGGAATCATATCCAGCACTATTCATTCTGAAAATTAGAAAAATATGATTTTTAAATTTACTCCATGCGTTCATCTATCAATATCTTTGTATTCAATACAATGATAATAGACATCAAAATAATATGCTTCAAAGCCAAAAACATAGAGAAAACATCAAATATAATTATTCTTTAAAAAACAGTTTTTATGTCATCTGTTGTAATTCCTTCATGATATTAAGTAATATTTAACTTTTTTTCCCTGAAAAAAGAAAACCATTTGACAGTAAATAAATTATATATATATTTTTAACCCTCCATCACACGCATCCTTAGCGAATAGCTCAGGAACGAGGATAATAAAAATAATGCGAGTGGTGGAGGGTTAATCTTAATTGCAATAAAAAAAACATTATGATATAAATAATTACCTATATGAATGCACAGAAATTCACTATATTAGTGTGATGACTACGTAAATAAGAAATGTCGCTGTACACAGGCATAGTAATGTTTTAGTGTATAGGGGAACATTTCGCTCAGACAGAGAGAGAAAGAGAGAGCAGCATGTGGTTCAAGCAGAGATGAGTAGTGAGAAGTAAATCCTTTAAAAAATATACATTGCATTAAAAATAACTGAATAAGTCGTTGTTGAAAGAGATCTGAGTCACACAAAGTTTAATTTTTATTTACATATAATATACTTTCTGAAAGTTAACACACATTTGGGACTAGTTATGATGCAACATTCAAGTCACATCATAAAGTTTTATTTGTTTTTCTCGAAAACTCAAAAATGTGACTTAGGTCCCTTTCAACAAAGACTGATTAAATTATTAAATTCTGTAAAATATTGTTCATTACTTTATTATTATTATAGATAAATACCTACCACAAATTAGTGCTGTTTGCTTCCATTAAAATGTTTGGACCCAAAATGGTAATGGAGTACCGTCAGTAAATTTTTTTTTTTTTTTTTTTTTGTAAAATAAAGTGTCATTTTGTTTTTGCAGCTTCCAACAATTATTCTCCATATTATTGCAATTTCAGCCTTACGCGTTCGTTCCTAGTGTAAATTATGCACTCTAAAATAATAATTGTAAATTTAAATTCTTCTTCTTGAACGAAAATGATATTCATTAACATTAGTCCAAAATTATTTGGTTTTCATGCAGAATGTTATTTTTGATAGAAACAGAGTATATTTCGGTGCAAAAAGATTCATTGTATATGACAGCCTGTTTCATTTTACAAGGAAACTATATTTTTTATTGGAAAACTAGTCGCTTACAGTCAAAAAAATTCCACTGAAAAGGAAATTTTTTTATGTTAAAAAGTAAATTTTGCTTGGTATAAGAAAAATATTTTCTACGTTTTAGATAAAGGCCCCACCAACGCCTCTTATCAGTGAGACGCAACCAAAGCAATTGTTCGTCTCTCCATAAAACATAATCATAACGACAGCTCATTAATCATAATGAATCGTCACTCATTACTAGAAGACTCTGACTTTATAATCAGCACACTTCAATTTTTAAAAACTGACAATTTTTTATGAAACTTCAAGGTCATATCTCACTGGTTGACTTCAGATGTTTACACGATACCAGCGCACTTCAGTTACTGAAGACTCTGGATCTTTGTCGCAGTAAGTCCCAGCTAACATCTCATCATATGACTCTAGATGTTATCAGTGTTATACAATACCAGTACACTTCAATTGCTGAAGACTCTGGCAATTTGTTACGACAAGTCTTATTAGTGTCACACGATTCCAGCACACTTCAATTACTGAAGACTCTGGCTGTTTATTATGATAAGTTTCAGACACATCTTACTGGGTGACTACGGATGTTATTGGTATTATGCAATTACAGCACACTTCAATTACTGAAGACTCTGAAAATACATTATAATTTTTAATTATTGAGTGTTACATTAGATGACTTTTGATAACAGTTCAATAAGGTATTAATTTTTGGGTTTCAATTATTTCCATCAAATATCTTCTGATACACATTGGGTCAAGCGAGTATGATATATCACTAGGATTTTGGTGCAAAGCTAGTGTTACAGCAAATACTGATGCATAAGCACCGCAGCTAATAAAATCCGGTTGTTTCGTGACACATTCATAAGAAATATTTTCTTCCTTTATTGTTGGAAATCGTAATTTCATATATCTCGCTTCCTCTAATGCCCATGGATATCTTGCAAGGCTATCATATACGTGTAAAATGCTGCCGTCGTAAAATAAACATTTCCAATGTCCACTGCAGTTACCCCCAACAATTTGAATACTTTTTTCGTCTTTTAAGGGTTTAATGTGTTTAGGAAATGTCAAAATCAACGAACTTTGAGTGACAAAATTAGAATTCCTTTTAATGACTTGCAAAATGGCATCAATTGTGTCGGCATTTATTTGAGAATCTACAGAAAGAACATTATTTCTTACATAAGGAAGGTCTATTTCGATTTCCAAAGAAAAAGTTTTCCGACGCACTTCACCGTTGTCTTCTACTTGATGACTGATTTCACTTATATACATATCGTCATCTTCGTCTGATACAAGTACCCACTGATCGCTCTTGGAATGCTTAACATTTTTATCTTCCTTACTGTAGAATTTTTGTTCTGGCTTTTCTCTTTCAATCAGTTCATGTTTTTGTACTGCATTAAACTCCTTTTTCTTTGCAGAATCATGTTGAATCGCTTTAGTAATATCTTTTTTTTGAAAATATTGCTTTACTCCTTCTTCTTTTCTTTCTGGCGTGTATTTAATATGAGTCAATTTAGGAATCTTTTTGCAGACAGAGTTCAACTCTTTATTCTTGTCGATCGTTTCCTTCGTTGCTTCTAAAATATACGCAGGATTCCTAATCGGCATATGTCTGTTATAACGACTATCAATAATTTCAGGAATCATGCAATGTTCATAAAATCTTTTTAAATGAGGTTCCATTTTCACATTCCAAAATTCATCATCTCTATCAACTTAGATCGTTTTCATATTCAGTGGAGTCCATACAGCGAATATGCAATATTTTCGGTTTGTTATGTGTAATTGACCCTGCACTTGGTAGTAAAACACATGATTTGTGTTTAATTTGTTTCCATCAGTCTTATCGAATACGTTCTTCCACCGTGCTACTGTTGTAACTAATGCTTCAACTGTTAGCGTTTTTCCCGAATAAGGGCATTTAATTTCAATAATTCCATCATCATCAATTACACCGTCCGGCGATGCGCCCAAATATGGAATGTAACGATCAATAAATAAACCGCAACATGTTATTATTTTATTTAACTTTTCCGTTAACTCGTCTCGGGCATTTTTTTCATTTTCCCGACCATATAAAATAGCTTCAGTCTCAATTATCGTGGGATACAAAATCTTCTTCACAAGAGAAGCACAAGATGTCGTTCGTCTCATACGACAAACAGCCCCAAAGTTTGATGACGTAAGCATTGTTTGCCTTAAAATTTTCCAATATTCTGAATCATTTTGTGCTCTTGTGTCATTTTCAATTTGTTTATAATTTTCTGCTTGTTTCTTTAGTCTTTCAAAATGCTCTTTCCGTAAATGTTCGAAAATTTCCGATGGAAGATCGGGTTTTTGAGACGCAGGGCCATAATGCTCGTCGGTTCCATGAGATGGTACACAATTTTCTTTTTTTGATTTTTGTGATACGTAAAGTTTGTTTGCAGCTGCTTTCAGTTGTCGTCGTCTCTCCATCTCCTTTATAACATCTGGAATCTCTTGATTTTGACTTTTGTGTACTTCTGTCAATACCTGTGAAGTATTATTTTGAAGTACTGCACTAGCAATTCTAGCATTATTGGATCCTCTGGAACAAAAGTTAATACGTTTTCCTCCAATACTTTTACATATTAGTGCATTAAACGATTCACATGCATTAGTGGTAACGTTTCGTATAAGGCTTTCGCTGTAAGCAGCCAAATATTTTATAATATCGTCAACTTTTTGAAATAATCCAAAGAAATTTAGTCTAGGAACAAGATTTTCATCCTTCTCTAAACACACAAATCCTCGGTCCTTGCATTTTTCGTGATCACCAAACATATGGTAAGGAATAACAAACAGATCCTCACGCAACTGTTCAATTTGAAATGATTCTGGGTCGTTTACCTGATTACGTCGTGTTTCAGCTGCTTTTACTATTTCACTTCGGATATTTAAAATATTACGACTAATAGTTTTCCTTAATTTGACATATTCCGCGTTACGACTATATTTTGGATCAACTGTATCAGTTACACTTTGCAGTTTGTTACACATGTTGCGGAATAAATGATTAGTGCATTCAAGTTTTTTTACAATTACATTATGTTTGTGATATGGTTTATTGTCAAGGACGGCCTTGTAAACGCTACTGTCATTGTCACCAATCATAGTTCTGTATATTAAACCATGCATTTCAATGCTTCGATTGTATCCTTCAGCAATGGCATCACTTTCCATTTTTGTGGAACTGATACGTTGATCAAAATTTCGATAACATTTGTGTTCTGGACAATCAACGCCCTTACGATTTGCAGTATCGCACATTGCACATAACTTATTACGAACACCCGTAAAAAGTACTTTACCGGTGCGATGACCTATAATAACACCAACTCCAGAATTGGAATTGTACTGTTTTCCATACGACCTCTTCATCCAAGTGCCATCATTCTCAACGGTAATATATGGAATACCATTAATAACATCACCGTTTTGTATGGCCAATTGTTTTTCAAGTTCACCAGCTTCTTTCATATTTTGTTCAGCAGTCGTCAGGAAATTATCAATAACGTCTAGCTGAATCTTTTCGTAGGTCGTACTCGACATACTTTTAATGCCCATTGCAGCACTTAGCTCTTGTAATTGGGAAAAACCAATTCCACTTGTAATACAACCAGTAACCGCTGATGTATTAAGATCTTTTAAATCTGGTTTCTGTGCATTAGTGCAAATTTCTGAGGTGAAATTGCACATTTTACATTTGAAAAAAAACTTTGTGCGGAATCCGCGAGCATGAGTTTTAATTAGAATAATATCTCGAAATTGGCAATCAAACGGAGAATGATTGTCAAATGCACTATGTAATTGTTCCCAGAAATATTCAAAATTGATAATGATATTCGTATTAGGAGCTTCTTCTAGATTGCAGTGTTCATCTACATTACTACTTTTTTCTATGATAAAATCGTCCATTATTTCTGAATCTTCTTTAGAATTGCCACAAGTGCAATCTGAATTTTCCATCATGTCATTATTAATATTATGGTCATTGACTTTTGCAAATTCTTCTGAACTTTCTGATATTGAATTTAAAGATTCTAAAGGTTCTGAAAAAGACATATCCATGGCCTCCACCGAATAGGATGGTTGTCGAATCTCAGCACATGAATTATTTTCAGGGAGATTCATTTCATCAGGAACTTGTAAGACAATTATTTCTTCTTCGATTATCATTGAAGTTTCTTCGTTCGAATACTTCAATTCTTGTAATGAATTGTTTGTGGAAATATTTATTTCTGAAGAATTTATGGTACTTGACATTAAATTATTTTTATCTTTTTTCCATGTCTTCCTCCTATTAAAAAAATCATTATTTAAAAAAAGATGAAATGAATATTTCTAATTGAAATTTAAAAATTATATCTCAGAAATTAACGACCTTCGACATACCAATTAATTGATTATTTTTATTATATAAGCTAATTACAAACGTTCCCACAAATTAAAAACATTGGAGGTAATAACATTTTTATCCCTAAAGAGCGGGCGTCTCAAGTTTATACTATGAAGAACTCGATTTCTTAGAAATTAATTGAAATTTTGCATGGCGGTAAAAGTGGTGTTATGCATATGATGTTACATTTTTAACAGAGTCGCCTGTTTAATAAAGAAGATAATTTGATTCAAAGTTGAGATAATGTACATGGGAAAGATAGGAATGAAATAGAAAATTTTTATATATATTTTGCCTTTTTTTCACATAAAACTGTCAACTTTACTTAAATACACTCGACTTCCAGTTGAGTTGCCTTCAGTTGAGTCGACAATGCCGGATAAAAAATAACAGCCATTTGAATTACAATATTGTACGCAGTAAATTTAAATATATGAATATACACTGAAAGATCAGTGGTGTATGGAGAACGCCACTGGTGAGGTTGGGAGAACGCCGAATAGTGGAGTTGTGTCAACTCAACTTCGGCGTTGTCCTAACGCACCGTCAGAGTACGTCGTACGCCGATAGTGGAGATCTCCCTACTCCACTTATCTCTCTACTCCGCCAGTGTTGCGAACTGTGAACTTTTTTAGATAGGACTGAACGTAAGATAGAAAGAGATAGACCGACGAGAAAAAGTTCACAGTTCGCAACACTGTACTCCGCTAGTGGCGTAGGACGTACTCTGACGGTGCGTTAGGACAACGCCGAAGTTGAGTTGACACAACTCCACTATTCGGCGTTCTCCCAACCTCACCAGTGGCGTTCCCATATGCCACTGATCTTTCAGTGTAGCATTCCAATAATTACTTGAAAAACCGTCATTACCATTAAATGTAATATAATATTTAATAAACGCTATATGATTAATTAACCCGGGAGTAGGCGCACTACGGTCTTTTCGACCGACGAACAAAGATAACCGAGTGGGATTTTTGTTGATAAACAAAGATGTTAGAAAAGGCGCGCCTACTCCCGGGTTAATACATTTAAAAATACTTAGCACTTCATGGGAAAAAAAACATATCATTTAAATTTTTGTCACATAACCAACAAATTTAAACACGCGAATTAAGGTAAAAATGACATTTAGTAATGACTCTAGTTCTTTTTTTTAATTGAGATATGTTGAAGTGAATTTTATCTAGTTTTAGAATCGGAAAAGAAAAATGTAGGTATCGAGCTAAATTTCATAGATAATAAGGTTTAAAGTTGCCTTTAAAGTTGTTGACCGCCATATAAATCAATGTATTTTATGGTAAACTTAAAACGTTATTATCTATGAAATTTGGCCCTATACCTATATCTTTTAATGCATGAATTTGTAGAATGAGACTTTAATAATATTATATCAGTTTTTCAAAAAAATCTAGAATCATTGATTCAACACCTTATAAATTGCATAAGTCTGTCCTTATCTTGTCATTTTTTATCTTAAGCCAATCAGAGATGTCCAAATTGGTTGCGCAATGCATATGTCAATTCAGCTGAAAGTTCCAGTCCGGATTTGTCAATTCAACTGGAAGTGGAGTGTAATAAGATTATGTTGGCTTGAACAACCAATCAGAATACCAATTGCTAGGTTACAGTACAACTTAAAAATACATGCGCAGTATTATCTGAATTTTGTCGTTAAATAGTAATAGAACCACTCCGTACGGACGAAAGCAAGACGCCCACTCTTCCAAGACGAAAAAGTTGTTTCTCATTTTTTATGTTAACATCGAAAAAGGGAGTTTTTATGCACTCGTAAGAAATTACACGAGTGTTAAGTGGCGACTCGAACTGAAAGCGGGGAGACAATTTACTATTATCTTCCGCTGTAGCGGGAGAGAAAAGTTTTCCTTTCCGCAACAGCATGAGGAAAATAATACATACATGCAAAGGGCGGTATAGCATCCATTTCGAACGAGTGTGAAGTTAGCTACACGAGTCGAAGCGACGGCCGAAGGCCCGACATACATTTATTTACTATTACTGTATAATAATAATAATAATAATAATAATAATAATAATAATAATATTTATTGTAATTGCATATGCTGCAACGCAGCTTTACAATAATTTATATATATACTTCCCTTTCAAACATACCCCCTATCTATATATATATATATAAATACTAGCCCTTTTTCACCAAAAAATTCCCTATTAGCCCCCCCCCATTTCATACCCTCATCACAGTCAAACAAAATATCCAAGTTTCTTCTTATCTTTCACACAATCTACACATTCTCTTCCTTTCATTCAACCAAAATCTATTTCCTTTCCCCTCATTCCCACATCTGCACCTCGCTATCATTCTCATCCTTTCTTTTTCACCCCCTCCTTTATATACTTTGGCAAACTCTCCTCCATTACCCATTCATGCTCCCCAAGATACCTAGACCTATCAATCCTACCCCTTCTTTCCTGCATGTCCTCCAGACTGTCCCTCTACCGATACCAATCCACTATCCCCTCATTTACCAGCATAACCCATTCCCCATTCATTCCACATCTATTATAATAATTCTCTCTTCTTTTCAGCCTAAGCCGTATTTTTTGCCCCTTTTTCACCCATTGCTATCTCCATTTCTCACACTCACCCACTCAAAACCCTCAGAATATTCCTCTGACAAGTAATCTTCAATACAGTCCTATTAACTACTTCTACCGATCAACAACCCCCCCCTCCTACCCCTCCCCAAACTACCCTCTATAACTTAATTCTATACTGCCTCAACCTAAACTCAAAAAGCACTCGTTCCAATCTTCACTCACTCTTCTCTTTTTCTCCCACTATTCCCTCCACCCACACACTCACTTCTTCTGTAGCCATTCCCTTTCACTCCATCTTACTCCTTTCTCACTTACCCACTCTAAAAACACTTAAAAATTATACCACTAAAAGTCTGTCTTACGCAAACGTTCACGCTGCAACTAGGACCAAGCTGAAGCCCTGGTCCTGGTCCTGAAGATTTTTCTCTGAGAGTATTAATCATGTATTTAATCATTCAAAGTCACGAATAGTCACCTACAGTTGTGTGAGTGACCACGTGACTGAGAGACAGTGCTATACGCAGCAAAGATTCTCCGTCTCTATTTCAGGCTCCTCCCATTAGATAAGCAAAATTGGAATAATGAAATGGTTATTGTGGGCGTTGTTATATTTTTGTTTTCCAATTAATCTTATTTATATTTGAAAAAGAAATGAGTTGTGCTCACCCTAATTTTTGACCCTTTACTGTTGTTGATTTGACCCTTGAGGCCGTTCTCCTGTTCTTGTGATTTCCCATAAGGACAGATATTGCTGTATTCAGCAATCTGTTAATTTGTAAACTGCAAATTATTCTGAAAAATGTGAGTTATTTTGCAAACAAATTGATACTACCCTGACACCTATTTTATATATTATCGAAGATCATTTCTCCCTCTTTCCTTAATACACAGAACACCGAAATAATGCAGTTCAGTATTACAAATCCAAAATTGAAATAACGTTAATGTCCCAATTTGTAAACCTGTCCAATTTGTAACAACCTTTAAAAACAATTTATTTTTTAATATATAAAAAATTATAAAATATATTCAAGTAAAAAAAGTTATAATATTTTTAAGTATTTTGTCTTATATTGTTTTTTCATTACTTTCAATTAATCATATTAATTAATAATGTGTCTCTTCAACGTAAATTCGTAGTGTAATGGCTGAATTAACTATTTCTATCATATTTTGTTCATTAAAGATACTGTATTTTAGAAACAGAGCAAAATGTTCGTTCATTCATTTTAAATTTTTTTCCAAACATTTCATTGCGTAAGTAAAAAAGCTCAAATTTGAACCCTAATATTGAGTAATTAAAAGTGGAATGGCTCTTATTTATTTTTTAGTACCAATTATATGTATGTTGTATTATATTAAATTATTGTATATACTGTCAAACAATGTATAATTTTACTTAACTGAATTACACATTTTTTTAAAGTGTAATTTGGGAATACGTATTTACACTATAATTAATACCATCAACTGTTGGGAAGTATTATGTACTGCTTGTATCCCTCATGACTCTCCTCGGATTTTTTTAACTTTTTGAAATTTAGATAGATAGTTTAAAAAATTGAAACACGACCATTTTTGCAGCAAATAAAAAAAGTCTCAGTACATTTGGGCATATTTTGTTTATTTCAATAAGGATAGCATGTGCATTTTAGTGGTGGTAACATGTCACATTACAGAAGTTAAGAAAACATTAATTAATGTTTCCTTAATATTGATAAATGAATTATAACAATATTATTATACTTTAAAGATCAAATGTTGAAAACCACGACAGATTTATTTTCTTCTTATATCAATGAATTTAAGATGATTTACACATTTTTCATTTCAAATGCAACATAAAGTTTTCATTTAAAAGAACTGATTGTAATTATAATATGATCAATGGAGCAAGAAGGAGAGAGAGAGAGAGATTTCATTAATCGCAATGATATTAAGTATTCTAACATTTTTTTAATATTCATTGTTGAAAGAAACTTTAGTATACAAGAAAAAACGTAAATCCTTGTCAACAATGATCGATTGTTAAACTTCATAAATAAATGATTATATTTCATTTATTATATAAAGTTAGTGCTACATTATTTGAAACGAAATAAATAAATTTTGATGTGTCTGAAGTTCTCATCGATTAATTCATCGAATAATTGCAAGAAAAATCTGTAACATTGATCTTCACTAAAAAAAATTGCAAAAACTATCTTCACTAAAGAATTTGCAAGAACTAACTTCACTAAAATATTTGTAAAAACTAACATTCAGAGAAAAATTGCGAAACTAACTTCACTAAAGATTTTGCAAAAACTAACTTCGATGAATTAATCGATGAGAATTTCGGACACATAAATTTTGATACGATATGTTGTGGATCATATTAAAAATGTCACTGTTTGTAATTATTGCTTAAAATTGAAAACTTTTTAGTAATTCCTTGGACATACAAATATTTAATAATATTTTCAATAATTTAAGTAGATAATCAACCTACATTGCAACAATATATTACAATATAATTAATGGTGTATGGTGTACTTGGTTTACAAACTAAAAAATATTTACAATTCAGTCTTAATTGTATGTAACATCTTTGAATTACAATTATAATATTTTGTACACAAAATGTAATTAAAAAAACATATACATAGAATTATCATTAGAAAGGAAGATAAATACTTAATTAATTAACTAATTAAATAAATGAAAAATTTAAAAATGAATTAAGTTTTTGAATGACCATTTATTTTTAATGTGATCTAAAGTAATTTTTTGTTCCATGATTACTTTTCTGTAAACCTGTTTAAACGAAATGCATAACAAGTTTTTTTCAAGAATATTATGGTATATTAAAAAATTTATAATAAAAAAATTTATAATAAAATTGATATGTACTATTAACTACAGTTTCAGCTATTTTAATGATACCATGAAACATTCATAATCTAAATGGCAGTATGGATTTATAACAGATATCACAGAACGTTCATCTTATGCTTTCTTACCTTTGTTTTGAATAATCACTCTATCTATCTGGTTCTCGATTTTTCACTTATATGCACGTCGAAAAAAAAATTTACTTAACACCTTGATATAAACTTTTTTTTAACTATTGCAACTAAGTGTAAGACTACATTTAACCTATATTATCCAACTTAATTGTTGAAACAATAATGGCAAACTAACCGTAGGTATTCATGCAAAACAAACGACTGTGGTAAGGCTTAAACTATATTTTCCTACATTTTCAATACAACTGAAAAACCCGCGAAAACGTTCTGTTACAAATTTAAATTTTTAAAGAAATGATCCCTTACTGAACAAAAATTATTCAAATATTTTTCAAATAATTTCATGTATTAGGGGATTAGATATTATTTAAAATTTTTATGATTAAGACTTTTAAAAAGTCATAAAAATCCTGCTTATCACACCATAACCTCTCTGAAAATTATAATAAAGGACAGACAATGCAATTTACATAAATGCATCCTTTATCAATATTTTCAGGCAATTGTTTTAGAAAGTGGCAAAAGTACAATAGTCTTTCGTTTTACGCGCTATCTCCGTCTTTCTTCATATAGCGGTTGACGATAAGCAATATCGATGATGCGTTCAGACAAGTAGATAGCCACAATAACATAGCGAATCAGTTTTCATTGGTTCACGAAATTAACGTTAACCAATAACGTTTTATCTACAAATGCACCTTGTCTGTAATAAACTACGATTTTACTTATAAGTAATAATTAATCAGTTAAAAGTGGTATAACGTGATTAAAATGCCGGATTCAAGAACTGAAGAAGATAATTACATATCACGTAAGTTGCAACTTTTGTTTCACTTTTTAAGATTGCCATAAGTTCGCTTTTTTAAATATTTCATTAATAATATTTAATCTGTATAGGACAGAAACATTGTTATAGTGGCAACGAAGAAAATCAAACTTAGTAAAATATAGCAATTGTTTATGAAAATAAATTTACAAAAAAAAAAAAAAGAACAATTTTGTGCCACTATGACAAGTTTACTTGGTCTTGAAAACGTTATACATAATGTACAATCATAATAAACATGTTATATTTTTCTGAAAGGTAATCTTCGTTCAAGAATAGTTGACTTCAACATGCAAAACAAGAAAAAGGTTGGTTTTCTTTAATCATTGACTTTTCTCTATTCATAATCAGTAACTTATAACTATTAGTATTAAATAATATTTCTTATCATTTTCATATATTTTAAATAATCATTTCAAACAATCATTTTAAATAATCATATTTCTAATCAAATTCAATGCCTTATTTTTTGTGCCTTTTGGGAAGTAGCTATTCGGACAAAATTCATATGTTTATGGACAAAGATCGTAACGAAATTTCAATTACTACATAAAGAACACTACGTAATTAAATCATAATAAATTCTATATCATAACATAAAAAAATAGCAATTTATTAGTTCCTTAGATTATATTTGAAATAAATATTTGTAGCCGAAAAATAAATATAACCAAAAGTTAAAATAAGTTTTTTAAGTTAAAATATTTTTTCCACAATAAGGAAAAAAAATTGATTTTTATTTTCACAATATGATATAAATTAATAGCATTTAAAACAATGGTTTTAATTTGCAAACAACTACATTAATAACTTGTCACATAATTAGATTCAACCGACTACAACAAGACGAAGTGTTCCAGCTAATTTAAAATTAAATATGGAACCTAATCAGGAAATAAATTCATGCTCTGAACAACGAAAAGACAATTCTCAATCCAAAGAACAGCACAATGTATGCCAACAAGGAAACATCGAACAAAATGTCCCTCCCGAAAGTCTTTCAGCTGATTTAGAGGTCAATGTGGGATGCAATCCGAAAGCAAGTACATCCTCTGGAATACGAGCGAATCTGCAGTTCCAACAACCGCATATTATATCTCAACAGAAAAGCAGAGAAAAAAATATCCCTTCTGTAAATCGGGTCAACTTACCGGTTCAACAAGTAATATGCTCTATTTAAACAATTTAAAAAAAAAGAATTCTATGGTGAAGAATTATTTAGCAAAAATCATTTTTAATGATTTTTGCTAAATGATAACCCTTGATCATTTCACATGATTGTTTAGTGAAGATTAAACAACTGATATTACTGATTCTTTAGTGAAAATTAGATTTCAGATAAATGGTTTCAAATACTCATCAAATAGTTCGTATAATTAATTTCCTTTATAGTATCTTGATGAACAAACTTAACAGAAAAATCACAAAGTATCGTTGCTGAATTATCTTCTAAAAGTTTTATAACTAAAGTTCCCTTTAAAAATTATCAAATCTTTTTAGCGAAAATCATTTCTGAAGAGCATTCAATGTAAACCATTTCTATAAATTATATAGGATGAGCTGTAATTTGCATGGTAAAAGTTGAAAAAGTTTAAAAAGTTTACAAGTTTTTACCAGTGTAAAATCACAGAAATTATCCTGTAGATAATTTAGAATTTAGGATATATACCATATTTTAAAATAGAATTGAATAAAGATCATTTCCGAACGATTAAACATTTCTTGAGAGAATTAAAAGATGAGACAGAAATAAAAAATATCTCTCCCTCCTATATACAGCAACGACTACTTGCTCACAACTCATTAATAAAATTTCATACAGAAATATCTTAGTTTATAAGAATTTATTAATTATAATTTATAATCATAATTTATCACGAATTTAATAACAATCGTTAATTTTTTATGCTTAGAGACAAAGTGATAAAATACTGTTTGATGCTCAAAATATCTCTCGTCAGATGGAGATGGGAAACTCCTCAAGTCATAATATAAGACAGTCCCAAGAAGAAAATCCGAGAAACTTAGCCGAACCAATGATACCTCAAGGACAACAGAATTTTCTTTGGATTCAATTTACCGCACTCATTAATCAGAACAATGAAGTTTCTACAAAATTGAGGAACATCCGAGATAAAATAAGACATTATAAAGAACAAGAACAACAATTGGTACAACAACAACAACAAATAAAACGGCAACTAAATTTTTTGGAACGAATGAATCAACCAATGAATAAGGTTTGAATAGAATAATAATAATAATAA
>JABFQA010000096.1:0-28538 GCA_022817065.1 Probaryconus sp. ZL-2020
TTTTAGAGTTTTGAAGATTTCGATTTTGGGGATAGTTGAAATGGATCTGAAGAGGGGTTAAAAAGGGGAGTGCGAGGGAATCGAACTGTTGCAAAGAGCTGTATACTATTAATGACTATATGATCGACATTAGCAAATATTTCCCACGGGATGTACGCGGGCCGATAATGTATTTGTGCGCCCGTTATCGGCGGTGACATTTATTCAAATGTAATATCTTGTCTGCTGAAGATTACCTGCAGCAGAAAATGTGTCCCTCAGGCCGTCTGGTTCGTTCCCCTTTTTTCTTCTGTTAAACGCTATAATACACAAGCGCGTTTATTCATAATTTGTGGCTTATCAATTTCGAATATATTTCAGAAGCAAAAGTTTTCAACGTACGCTTAGGGAAACGATGTTGTTCCTTTCAAGGAAGTTTCATGACTGGAAAAGCTGCCAAAAGTAATGATAAATACGTATAAAAGAAAATTTTTAATATAAAAACAAAAATTCGAAAGATTTTTTTATCTGTTGGTGGATAAAGTTTAACCTTTCCCCTAAACGCATTGATAATAAATGTCTTTTAGATCTATGTCAGGAGTTGAAGGAATTAAAGTCAAAACGCAATCAAGCACATATGGTTTGGCAGCGTTCGACGTTATTTATTCGTTGTTTCGTGGAGCTTATCGCGGACGCAGCTTCTTTCATCAGACCCCAGCACTATTTCAAAGCGCTCTTCAAAAAGTTCTCAAACCACTCGGCGCAAGCTGTTCCAGCACTCCTGTGCTTTTCCAATTTCTTAAAGAGCTGCGACAATTTATGTGAGGCGTGTTCATAAACTACCGTTGACGCCCCAGCCATACTTCTGGCGAGCACCTTGCAGGACCAGGATCCTTTCCCCCCTCCCCCATCCCCCTCTCCCTCTCCCCTCCTCACTCCCTTTTTCATCCCCTTCAGTACGCCGTGAAAACTAACTCCCGGACCTTTGGCCGCAACTTCTTCAAAAGTTACTTACTCTCGTATCGTGTTTCTCGATACTTATTAGCTTTCTTCAACGTACGGGACATGCCGGCAACTTTTGTAATATCCACGCGTATGAGTCGCTGCAAATTATACGCTACGCCGCGTGATAAACTTCATTCGCCTTTCTTTCTTTTTTTTTTTTTTTTTTTTCCCTCTTATATTCCTTGCCAATACGTTTCTTAACTATGAACTTCTTCCAATGAAGATTTATTTCTTGCTTGGGTAATTGCGTGATTGTAATTGGAATCAGTTCCTCGGGGAAATATATTCTGTTCCAGTTTTTTTAATGCATGCAAACTCCTATAAAAAATGATCAAATCACTTGGATCTGATGCTAGGATTGGATACATGTTAATGAAATAAGTAAGATGGATAAAGTGATTATTAAATAATGGCAAGTAGAAAAACTTTTGTAAGAGTTTGCACGGTCTATTGTATAATGTGAAAATTGGAAATATAATTGAAATTACTAAAATATATTGAAACGTATTTTTTACAAATGACTAAGTGCGTGTGTAAGAAATTAATTATAATTGACCTCTTTGTTAAAATGATCATTTAATTACATGTATCAAAATGTATTTCTTATCTTCATTAAATACCAGAATTTTAAAATATTTTTTCGTCATTGCGAAACGAGGTTTAACTAACAAATAGTGAAATTAATAAAATTTTACATGTTTTAGTTTTCAAATGTGGTTTTAATGATCAAATGGGATTAACTTATTTTTAAATTGTTTTTCAACAAAATTTTATATTAATAAATCACGGATAATTCAATTTTTGTTAATGTAAAATATTGTTAGAAAACGAACATGCCAAAAAAAAAAAGTTTTGTATTTTCTTTTATACTATTTTTCAACTTATGAATTTTTTTATTCATACCCATTATTATATTATTAATTTATTTTTAATCGAATAATATATTAACATAATTATTTAAGAAAAAGTATAGACAGAAAGAAATATTTTAGATAGCATTTATCGAATATTTTAGTTTTCATTTAAAATATTTTAAAACGTTTGTATCAATTGAAGCCAAAAAAGCATGTAGTTTTTTTAAGGACTTACATTTCAGGAAATTGATTAAGGAGGTTGAAAGCCTGTGGCTGCTAGGTGGTTTCTGGCTTCTCCGAAACGGGGCAGCACTCGTGTCTTTGAAGAACAGAATACAGACGAATTCAAAGACAACATTACGATCGAAGGCTGCGCCTTCCTTGACTTTTCTGAAATTCTTACACGTCTAATATCCAAATCTCTTATCAGTTAATTAAAATGCAATTCACACGTGAATACAAATACTATAAACTCACTTATCTAATCTGCATAAGATATAATGTTATCGAATCTCAATATTATATCTTAGAAAAGTTATATTTTTAATAGTTTTTTCAACCTTTAAACTTTATAGAAACAAAAGTTAAAAATATGTAATATTTATACAAATAGATTCTAGTTAAGTAAAGTTTAATTTTACTTTACTGAAACGAAAATTGTATTATACCAAAAAAATATTCTTGAAATCATTCTTTCAATTGGGGTAAAAATCTTATCCAGATGTTCTGGTTTCAGAGACTGTTTTATAATGACCTTGTTAATGGCGAAGAACTAGAAGATTCGGATATAATAACAGGCTGACGATTTGCGTAAAAGATTCAGCACATTACAATTAATCGGATACTCTTATACCGAGTTTCTCATTGCGAGGTAAACTATGATTCAAAGTCTCACGATGGCAACATCCAATCTGCAGTAAGACTTTGTACTTTTTTCCTCCAATTAAAATTCAACGCCTACGAACGTCCCGTGTAATTTGTCGAGATCTTCTTTAGGGAGAAAATTACCAAAAGGGTTGTCGGGGTGTGGTACACGGGTTCAACTTTCTCGAGACTTTAACGACTTGGTCATATCGGGGACAGAAATCCTGCCAATAAATAAATTTAAATA
Organism: Probaryconus sp. ZL-2020; assembly: GCA_022817065.1. Classification (NCBI taxonomy): domain Eukaryota; kingdom Metazoa; phylum Arthropoda; class Insecta; order Hymenoptera; family Scelionidae; genus Probaryconus; species Probaryconus sp. ZL-2020. Next base: position 2,950 of record JABFQA010000096.1, read on the forward strand.
TATGAATATCTAACCCTCTTCGAAGTGGAAAACGCTTTCGATTCTTAACTGGCATTTTACATTCCTTATTAAAAGCCTCATCAAATTCTAGAAAGGGAATTGACCAATTATTACCGTTTGTGGATTTTCAAATTAATTCCTTCCTTCTATAAAGAATCTGATGAATTAAAACAAATTATTTCAATCCTTTTGATCAATTGGAAAAAATTGATTGTCAGGAAAACTATGATTATAACAGTCACTTTTTCCCCATTTAACAAATTTTTATTTTATCACCAGAAATGTATTTCGCCGCAAATTTCCTTTGGTGAAGATCCTTTTATGAAGATCATAAATTTATATTCATTAAAATTCGTTGAAAATCAACCTTTGAAATTTCATGCATATTATTTTTTTAACTAATTAAAATATACACGTCTTTAATGCATAGAAGTGGAGTTATGTGTGAGATGTGAAAAAAAAGTCATTATATTATGAAACTGTTCAATAATGTCATACGAAAGCATCATAAAACCGTGTAATTAGCTACGTCACTCTTGTATGTATTGCCTTGTCGGTGGTATGGTGCACTTTAACAGAGAAAGAGAGACAAAGCAAGGGGTATGAAGTACTAGCTAATTAATACCCCTATTTGTGCCGACCCCAGCCTACGTACACTACGCGCCAGGGCCGTATTTACGAGGCATTGCATTCAGCCGCGCTTCTCACTCGCGATCCCGACAAATAGCCCGTTAATAATACGATTCAGTTGAATAAACTGCAGATAAAAATTTCACTATGTTTTAAACAATGTTACCGATTCGTTAGATTATGTCGCGTTTGAAATCAACGAAAAGGTTTTTAATGTGATTATCAAAGTCGTTTTATCTTAGTTAACAAAATGACCGTTAACAATTTATACCGAGAAATGAAGAGAATTTTTATAATGACAATTTTAACGAAAATTAATTATCAAAGTCCTATGGCATTAAATGATCGTGATATGAAATGTCGGCAAATCAGTAGTAGAAATCAGCAATAGTCAGCCGTATTTATAGAATGAACCTTAACGGCAAAGGAACAAAAAACCATGGCAAACGTTTCGAATTGTAAGTTTATTGTTCCGAATGTAATCCGTGAAAAAAATATGGATAAAAGTAATTCTAAAATACACGCTCTGGAATAACGTAAAGAGCGCAGTTCGCGAAATGCCGGCGCTATAAATTTGTAAGTTGAGCGACGATATAACTGTTTGTTGAGGCGTCGGCGACTCGTTACGCACCTTAAAGAATCCTTTTCGGACGTTTCGCGAGTCAGCGAGTCTTGGTGGCTCGTAAAAGGGCGCCTCGAAAATATATATCGACATTGAAAAGTTTGTAGAACAGACCGGCGACATGTTGCCAGGATAGCGCCATAACTTGCCGTCCGTGTCGATAAGGGCAACTCACCCCGTTATACACCTACACGCAAAAGTGTAAACTTAAGGGTGTACGACGCGAGCTTTTGCAAACGGCCTCGTGAAATATATTATCGTGGTTTTGCTACTAGGGGGTGTGACGACGTGGTGTGTGAGAACGCGCGTCTTTTGCCCGAGTAACTATTCCTCAACTGCCAGTCGAAAACGTATTGGACCATTTTTATCCCATTATTCTTTTTGTAAACACAATCGCTTTGGATTTCGAGTTCATTCGAATTGGTTTTTTATTTTATTTTTGTAAAGAAAGAAAGAATATGATGAAACCTTTTTTTGTTTTTCTTTCAATGTCCTAATTACCGAAATTACTTTCGATAATCAAATTATGGATAATAATGAAATAGAAAAAGAAATTGAATACATTGATGTTATTATAAAGTTGAACGGTGTTTGAGCATTGAAAAGAGAGTAGTAATTTAGGATTTTTAATAATGAGTATTATGACAGAAAACGGAAGGAGTGTGTAGATGCACACAATTTGCCGAGAGCTAACGTGTTATGGGGCGGTTAACGAGTGCGGTTAACCGCTGCGCCGGAAAACCATGGTGTCGTCCTCTAATATATATGCTCACGTTGCGCCAGTGTCTGTCTGAGCATATGTTGCCAGTTACTACTACTCCCGGCGTTATTTTCATTTGCTAAACAAAATTTCAGCAGCCCCGGCGTTTACACGCGAATCGCTGTTGTTACGATTCGATGGTGTCAACATTTATATTGCAACATTAATCTTGACATCATGTAATTCAACAATTATGCCAGAGATTACTGTTTACATAATGTTTTTGCATTGTTTAAAGTACCTCTTCCGTGCATTGGCTCCAATTTAAATTACCAACTTTCCTAATTTGATTAATGCATCAAATTTTACATATTAGCACAACTATTTGGATTTAATTAATTGATTAATTAATTCATTAATTATTTTCTATTTTGTTTTAACATTGTTGTTTAAATAAAAAGTTTAAAAACTTGTTTTAATAATATCATTTTGAAGAAACAATCTGTGCGTGGAAAATATAATTAATGCAACAAAAAGCCTTGTTAATTGCGTTACACGAGAAAGATTTTTTTTTTTTTTGTTATAATTGTTATAATTAAGTCAAATATAGAAAATATGAAAATGTTGGCAATTTATCGCAAGGCGTACAGATACGTGTGTATATATATTTATATATTATTAACATGTAATTGAATAGCGTAAGCTTGCATAGGGTATAGTCGCTATTGTGTAATGTCGCGTGCACACCGCAAGTTAATTAAGAGCCTCTAATGAACCAGCCGTGCTGCAAACGACGGCGGCCTAAGAACACTGGCATCTTAATCGATAAATTAAAAACTGTGTACGATACCGCTTCGAAGTTTCCAGTCTGCCAGTTACGTAGACCGAATCAAATATTTTCAATTGCCTTAGACAGCTCACTTATTCCCTTTATTTTAAATAAATATTCAAAATTATTTTACAAAATTTGAATCTCCAAAAAAACTTTTTATTGTAAAAATTTGATTTTGTGATTACGAATCGAAACATCTTATAAAATGAATTTAAAAAATATCAGATTGAAAGATTACTACGTTTAACTTTGAATTGAGTATTATTTCTTCAAATGCCGAGTTTCCTTTCAGCATAAAAACTGGCCTGTCATTTAGTAACTTATTGATTAAATTATCTCGAGAATCTAAAGTCTATAAACATAAGTTCAATTGCGATAATGAATTTAAAAGCGTGCCGTTCGCCTTCCGTATACAAAACTTCAGCAACCAATTGTATTATTCGTGGTTATTGATGTTTCAGAAGGGCTTTGGAATTAAAAGTTTCGCGATCACAGTGTTTCATCATTTTCTGCATGTCATTAATCAACAATTATTTACAATGCAAATATATTTACGTATCTGTTTAATACAAAAATTAACTTGTGCAAACATCATTAAACATTTTTAGGGTGTTCTTGCAAAACTTATTTCCACTCACTCGAACAAAAATTGTGATAAAAAATGTTGACTCAAAAAAGCTGCTAGGTAATGAAGAAATAACAAGCTGAAAATCCAATACAGTGTATAAACTCCAAACCGACAATTATGGAACGCCGTGACATTTCTTATGTTCAATTGACTTGAATTAGCATAAATTAAGTTTAATTCATTAAGATTTCATTTATGCAGTGAGTTGCTTTGTGCTTCTTTGGGGGCGTATAACAACGCGAGATCGAGATTAGCTCTGCTTCTGTGATTGCTTCGTGTATTCGAATCATTATTTCGCGAGAAAAACTGGTGACCCTTGGCCGAAGGGTGAAAGTGAACCCGCGATCGCCAGAACCGATTAAAGTATAACTACATTTGTCAGAGAGAACACGCACCCGGTGCATTAGATTTCGTAAGGCAAAAACGACATTGAACACACACGCGCGCGCGCGCGGTATAAATATGTCAATTATGAATTACTGGCAGCAGTTATGCAATTCATTCGACGTTAATAACTAAACGGGTCTCGTTTAATTTATTTCGTTTACAATTATGATTTCATTTGTTTGCCTTCATGAATGCGTAATCAAAAACTTCGTTAATCTAGAACTACAGTACTGTAATACGAATAAACATTGAGCAAGGATAATCTAAATTAATCATTATTTTCCGTATATTAAAACAAATATTATGATCTCGCTTTTGCCGCGATTCTGTTCATAAATTGCAATTACAAAATTAATTCCTTCCTCAAGTTATTCAAATTTCATATTTTACCGGAATTATTCAATTTAAATTTCTGCTCGTAATGTTAAAATAAAAAGAAAAAAAAAAAAAAAAGAAAGAAAAAAAGAAAAATTGTCTGTAACCAATTCCTCAGTATTGACAGAAGGGAAGAAAAATGTCCAAACTGTAGATCGCGTTAAATTGGTCTTGGGAAATGACGCCTGAAATTGACGAAAGTAATTCCGCCAATTTAACTGTGCGTCGAGTAAAACTGAGTTCGGAAGTCAAACGGTTGAGGATTCGTTTCCGCTGAACTGAAGAGACAAGATTGTCCCGAATAGGCTCAAGCCCAGCGGAACTATGTAAATAGTCTGAATGCCATCAGCGCTGCATTACTAATTAGTTATATAAAGGCTGCCTTCGCGCGTTCGTGTCTTGAAAAGCTTATGCTGTTAATTAACATATCGAGCGAGCCCGAATGGCAGGTTACATCCGCGCACCTTTTCTTTAGAACTTGTATTTAACATGGCTTTCTGTTCACTTCAAATTTACCCACTGTATTTCCCTTAATTTATTCCATATTCATTCATCGATCTCTAACTTACAACAAAAATTCGATTCATTTTTAGACACATAATTTTTAGATGGTCTAAGCATCCCAATTTCCAGCCTTATATATTTTACTTTTTTATTTTCTTGTATAACTAGTTTGCCAACAAAGTACTTTGAAGACCATTCAACGGAATTGCCCAAACAGTGTCCCGAAAACCCTTGACGTAAAAATGTTCCTAACAAACGTATTATGAATAATTTCGCGAGTTATTCGTACCGTTTGAAAGCCCTTGCAAATCTTTCCGCGAGCCGTTTGCTTTTGCAAACTATCGGGGAAATCACTGTGCCATTTCCGTCAAGTATCAAGCTACATCCACGAACCGTAAATCGTCAATAAAATGCGGCTAACTGCCGTAATTTGAGTTTGGTTTACAACTGGTTCCCTGCTCCCCCAATATCAAGAGATTTAATACTCTATCAAGATCGCGACAATACGAATAATACTGACGCGATCGTTTGCTAACTCAGAAGAAGAAAGTGTTCTATATCCTGACAATTCCTCTCGAGGAAGGAACGAAACAAAACAACCATAGAGACTTTATTAGTCGTCAAAGTAATGTTCCTTCTCTCATGGATTTGGATACACGTTTTAGATTGAGGGGGACAACCATGACTCAGACTCTGATAAATCCTCAAGTGTTTTTAGGACTCAATTGTCTTTCATCGTTATTGAATCACGTCTTATTATGGTTAACGAAATGACTTCGAAGTTTGATGTAATCAAGGAATGGGTTGGATTTTATTATTTATCACAAGTTTTATTTCGTTTTGGAAAATTGAAGTCTGGCGGTAATTTGATGCTATTTATAATTAAAACGAATGTTTTTCTGTTCTCTAAAATAAATCAACGACAAATAATTAATAAAATTCTGAATAAATACGACGATATAATGAATAAGTATAATATGAAAAAGAAAATCTTTATTCGCGCAAAGCATTAAAATCGTACAGACAAAAAGTTTGACAAATCCTGACGTCACGTGTCGATTCGAATCTTAAATTTACGATCGCAACGTACGGACAACATGCGGGTCGTGAAATTGTGTATAATCATGAAAAATAGTGCATTACCAGTTCTCGTATGAATCACTGCCATCGTCTATGCAACATTTGCAAATCCGATTAAAGTCGTCGGCAGCTATTTTTATCCGAAAAGTAAGGCTGTAAATTTCGATGTTCCGCGTGTTTGAGGAAGGGATTTTTTAGTCGTGCTTCATGATTCGCGTGACGCATCCTGCAAACGAGTCATATTTACGATCCACCAGGTCTTACACGTTGACATAATTTATGTTTTAAGATCCAACAGTTTAACGTCGGTACTAACAAAATCGCACTTCACTCATTCAACTACACGCGAGAAAATTCAGATACCTGATATTGAATCTGAAATTAGTCATTACAAGATCCAAGGGAAATCAAATCTTATACGCTTTTAAAAACCTCGACCTTGTACGGAATTAAAATTGAACCAAATTAGCAATTTGTGTTTTTGCGGATTTTTTTTTTCTTTTCCAAGAGCACAATCTTAACGTACCTTCCCCTTTGTTCTTTATTGCCGTTTTATCCGAAGACATAACAAAGAGGAAAACTAACGATAAACATTTGTCCTTCCGAAATCAACATTTCCTTGAATTCGGAACTCTTAACGAGATCTTAACTCGCAGCGGCGTCATAAACGCCAGACGCAAAAGACGCCGGTATCTCTCTTAGGGATTGTTCGTAACAATGAGACAAGCCAAGCGGCGTCGGCGTCGGCGTCGTCCTCGCGTGGTGTTCGCGGTCGTTCGTATCCAAGGGGGTTGCTGCTTGTTCGGTCGGTCGCTTGACTCGTTCGGTCCCCGAAACATAGCCGACTTTACTGCACCTAAGAGGCTCACAGAGGTGCAATGATCCACGCTGAGATAGCATACAATTGCTAAAACATGAGATAGTCCTCGCAAAATAGTGATGCAGGCTCAGAAGCACAGCAGACACCCAGTTAGGTATTTTCATCCAACGCAAAATCCAACTGCCCTCGACTTCCAATCCGATGCAAAGTTATGATTTTTTCATTTATTTTATTAACTGTATCCAATTTTACATTCCATACAAAACCGAAAGCTTAATTTCTTTTGCCAAATTTTTTGCATTAAACGGAATACCGAATTATTATTTAAAAAATGTTGAATATCCTCGAGACAGTTTTTACAGCTAACCCTTTTCAAGAGGGAAAATGTTTTTATTTTTTTTTTCGTTCATCCTTTTCCCCTTCATGCGATTTCTATCGCAGTATCAGAATTATGTGCATTGATTTATGTGCTTACATCAAACTTGGGTAATCCTGAGTTATAGAGGATTATGCCGATAATTCTGCTCTCTATGATCAGGTGCGGCAAGCATGATTTGTAACAATCAATACTTATCAAAATCTTGCTAACAATCAATTCGTATTAATTAGCCTAACGAAGTGCAAAGCGATACAGGAAGGTAATTGAGTCAACGCTACGGTTTTTGTCGTAAATCATAAACGAACGTCTGGTAAATGTATCGCGGCGGGGGATACGGTAATTCTTTTTTCTGTTCCTTGAATTTCGGGTTAGGCATACGAAATATAGCCATGGCCGGTGCCTCGGGGAATAGAGCGATTTTTCGGACGCTGAAAATATAAATCCGCTAAAATATCGGGAGATTAGCGTTCGGACACGTCGCTCGATAGGTCGGCGAGGCTGAAAGCCCCGGCAGGCCGATCTCGGCCTGGCTTCCATTTTTTCTCGTAACAATAATTTGTCGTTATCAAATAAACGGCACCGAGAGAGAGCCGCCGGCAGACTTTACAATGCGCCAATAAATGTTTGCGAAATAAAATTTTACTACCGAATAATACCGCAGAGTTTGTTGCTATTGAATTCCAGGTCGTTACGTACGAGACTGCAGCCTGCATTTTACAATTTTATCGTTCGAATATAAAGGGCTGAACTTCTGCCTGTAACGCTGATACATTGGCCTATGAGTCTCCATCGATGAATAACATTTCGAAGATGCTCGAAATAGCGACGGAATTTCGTTCGTGTACAAATGAAATTTTCAACAATTTCTATATTGAAAGGAACAAGAATTATCCAGGCAAATTTAATCGTACTGTAACTTTACAGAGAATAAAAAATGTTTCATTGCTGTAATAGATCAAAAATCAATAGCTCAACTGAGAATTTTAAAGCTGGGCTTATCTACCGTTTTTATCAAACTTTTTTTTTTTTTCTTTTTTCATATGAGTTATTCAACTTTAAAAACGGGACTTTTTCAGACGTATTTATTTGGAAATGGACGCTTGAAATAATGCGTAAAAGTGATAAAGGGTGATGTTAGAACGAGAGGGAAAAAGAGAGAAAGAAAAGGAGAAACCACTGTGTTGTACTGGGGTGGGTCAAGTCTGCCACAGAGAATAATGTTAATAAAATGCAGATATCATCTCTATACAAGACCCTTTGCTGCAGCAGGGAAGTGGCTGTCCCCTCGAGGGACTCGTGAGAAACGCAGACTCGAGACGTTGTCTCGAAAGGAATGATACCAGTTTTCAAAATCCTGAGTCATTTCAACTAATTTCGACCTGGCTCTTCGAGCAACACAGAACAATGTAGACCACAGGCGCAACTCCTAACATCCATTGATTTTCAAAGAGATTAACATGTAATAATATACCACTTCAATTGTGTATCATTATTTTTTGGTACCCTATTTTGATTCATAAAAAAGTCAATTGGTTTCTTATTGTTGTATAGAGCATTCAAAAGGATTCTTTTAGAATCAGAAAACTGGTACAGAAAAAAAAGTGTCTTAAATCTGCATAAATAAATAGAAGAAAAGGATTCCACAGTTAGACAACTTTAAAATGATATGTCTCAGTTGTATTTTAAATTATTAAAAGGAAGTTCTGTTATATAAATTTATAATTATAATTGTATTCTGTTGCTTTTTCTGCCAATGTGTGCAATACGTGTACTGAAAAGTGGAGGGCTTAAAAGTTAGCGAGTCGAAGGGAAGCACAGTGTGGCAATTTCTACCGGTTGGAAAGATATGCAAATGCACAAGGAGTCCTCTTGGTAATTCCTACCTGGGTTGCGCCAGGTCCGGACGCAATAATCATTAAAAACTAAACTCTGGAAGAGAGTCCTCGGAGCTTAGAAACTTTGCTCTTGTACTTCCTCTCAACCTCTCGATATCTTTGAGAAAGGGAAAGGAATGAAGACGTCTTCATAATCACGGAGCGTGCTAGAATAAATTAATATCCGAATAATCTCAAATTATTTATTCCTCGTGACTCTATTCTATTCTAAAAACGTTTGAAAATAATATGAATTTCACTCGATCGTAAATTTTAATTTTGCGCAATGAGAAAAAAACAATTTATACAAGAATTACTTTGATAAAAGACAACGAAAGGTTCCAGACAATACGTGAATTTTTTTAAGAATGATGCAAAACGCAATTGTCAGACAAAAAAAAAAGTAATTCACCTTTTATTGAAATATTTTATGAGAATGCAAATGTATAATCCGTATAATTAGAGAATAATTATATTTTACGGTATAAATATGCTTTTACCGACACAACACAATTGGCCCCGACAGTAATAGAAATTCTTTTGTTTCTCGTACTTCTTTGTTTCCGGCATATATTAATATTTTTATCTCTCGCTTCGTCCCTATTCAACTTTCGGGACTCATGCTCTCGCTCTCTTCGCGTGTGACGATTTCCAATTTCATGCAATATAAAACCCACGGCTTAATCACAAGCGGCACACTCGTACGCATTTCGGATAAATAAAAGAGCGTGGCAAAATCAAGCTCGATTTGCCACCGGAAGAGCTAATGCTCGCTAAAGTCGCCCGAGGTTACCTTTCCACTGTTTGCACCACTTTCATTCCAGTTAAATTCACAGAATCATATAATGGATTCTTTAAATGAAAATAATTTTTTATTGGGAATGTGTTCGATAAAAAGTATTGGATTTAATTGATTCATTAACATTTTGTCATCATAAGAAAAAAAAAAGTTTATCGAAGAAAAACATAATAAAAAAAAAATGATAATTTCGTATCGTTACAAACAACATTTACGAAATTCTATATTTTATCATTTTAGGAACACTTCATTTTTATGGATCTGATATTTAAAGTACAAACAAAAACAGGATGAAAAGCCAGAGCGTCGATCGTAATCGCGGATATAATCGCGTATCTTACAGTCACTCGATTGGCCCTGTCATTAAAGAGAATGCATTTATGGTGCCCTTGGGATCTCGAAACATTACCGCGGTGAGCCTGCGGAATTAATATGAGGTCTGAAGAAGAAGGAGTTCGGTCGCTGTTGGCGTCGCCGCTTCTCGGTTTGAGGGATCCATTCAAAGTTTCGAATCTTACATCGTTGCCAAGATAATGGCTGACAAATTATAACTACGAATCTCGAATACGTAATTCGTTTATTACCGCTAACTTATTCCGTGTTCTTCCATAATTTCATCCCGATAAGCGAATGATATATTTTCACGACTTCTGTATAATTTAAGGATTGGGTGGTGGGGGGAGGGGAGAGTTCGTTCGATTCAATGTCGAAAATACTTTGTTCGCGATTTCAACGATCGGTAACTTGTTATGTGTATATACGTGTGTGTGTATACGACGCGAGGTGATACTTAGTAATACGATCCGGTGATTACGAGCAGTGGCGGTTGCCATGTCAGGTCCGCCGAGTGAAGTAAAATGCGTTCGAAGGGTTATGGCCGGCCATTGAGGCTTATGGCCGATTGCCGCTGATAGAATCAGCGTTCTGCCCTGTGTGCTTTTGCTCATAATCACTTTTAGATTAATTAAATTTTACGCCTGCGTCGATAAACATTAAATTTAATGATCGCCACGATGCTACCTGGACCGTTACACGGTATGGTCGTTCGAATGTCATTGGATCGGCTCTAGGATGAGAAAAACGACCTTCTATTGGTCACTTTTACGTTTCCGGTGAAACAAAATGATTGACCTTACACAGGCAAAAAAAAAGGGACATCATCATTTAATTCAAGAAGAATTTTCCGCTGCATTCAAAAGATAATCAGGAAATTGAGGAAGCCAAAGCCAGTGGAATTCGTGAAACGCGATTTTTCCGAGCAAATAAATCGTCGGTGCAAAAGGGGGTAATTGTAGGGCAAATAAACGAAATGCAAAAGAGGCATCGATCGTAGAGCACGAAACGTCGGAAATACTACGATGAAGCTCTAAAGGAAGAATGTTAGAAAAGCCGAGAGGGTCGATGGTGTTCAGTTTGTAGGAGGGAAATCTGGCGCGGGCTGTAATTAAATTAATTAGCCATCTCAAGGATGCAAGGTGGCGGCTTAGGATGAACGAGGAAGGGCGGGGAACAGGGGGGCGGTGGGTGCGCCTCTTGGTCCTTCTCTCCTTAACGGACTTAATTATCAGGGAACTCTCTTCCGGCTATTTATTAGGTTTTTACTTATAGCAGGCAACGCCGCTGTCGCAGAGGAACAATCACCATACTGGCTGCCTCGAGTGATTAATTCATGCGGACTACCGACAGGACGAAACTTTATCCGGCGGTTAGCGAGCTGCGCTTTCCATGAAAGAAGCAAAGCACTCCGGGTAATTAGAAGCGGAGCTATATACCTCCGCATCCTGTTTCAGTTTATAAACAAGAACTGTTAAATGAACTTCCAACGGTGAGCCAGTGTTTTAATGCGCGCCTGCTAAGAGTCTGCATGTAAGTGCGTCCGCAACGGTGCTAACCATTTCGACCTGTCTTTCGTTGCCGGATCACCAAAATTAATTGTTCCGAACAAACAACCATTTGATCTTTCTTTACAAATCATTAAGAGGGGAAAAAACGATTTTAATGATTGACTGAATATTGATACAATACAAAAAATATATAGGAATCATTATACAATGTGTTTATTATTTTAGAGAGATTTATTTATCAACCGTAGCTAATTTTTGTGTCTACCGAATAAAATAGTCAATTTAAATTTAGATGAAAATCATTTTGCGGTTTGACGAAAAAGCAGAATCGTGATTGAATTCTAGGAGACCATTCGGTATACCATGTTACAAGAATGTCGATGTATCCAAAGACCGGGATCTTCTCTCATCCTCGGCAACATGGCATATATGGTTCGCGTGAACGAACTCTCTCAGTTATCAGCCCCGATGGTCGTTACCAACCGCTAGTCTTCTTTACTCGGTCCCTTATCGTCTCTGCGAATTTCTCTGCCTTCACATCACTACGGATGTTCCGTGGTCCGTTACTACCGTCAAACCCCTTAAAACATCGTGGTGTTTTGCGTTGCCAGCAGTGCGGATCGTGTGTTACAAGCGAATGCGACAGTCTGATCGACAGAGACAGACGAGGAATCTCGTAAGGGTAGTTGGGAAAGCCAAAATGGTACCAACTACTACGTGGATGGCCCTATTCATGGTCAGGAAACTCGTTCCATTAGCGTACCGCGCTTAATACTTGGGAACAAAATCAATTCCACTTGCGACAACATTAACTTCGATTAGACATTTTTCTTTGCGTTCAGTTTCATTCAGTCTTTTCTTACTTAAAAGTATTATTCATTTCATCATTTTATTTATCATTAAGAGGAAAGATGTAGTTTAAAAAAAAAAAAAAAAATTGTCTGGCATCGTTGACAAGCAAAGCAAAGATTGAGTCGCAGAATTATAACTTTCCCAGGAGTTTCTGGTTTATTCGTTGCACATTATCTGAAAAGAGATAGCGAGAAAATGAAAAATCCAACCTCGGCGACGAAAAAGTTGAACTGGCTGTTAGGGTCGTAATACACCATAATGCCGGTACTTAGCAGAGTATAAATAAGCGTTAAATCCGTGCTTAGGAGCTTTAATCTGTATTTTTCTCGGGATGCCAGCCGGAATACATTATAGCTCAGGGACTTTATAGTCACGCTGCCCATAATGGGCTCCACAGACAGCCAAAAGGGCGTTTGCACTTTGTAAAACAATCCAATGCGTATTCTTCCTATTTCCCATTTTCTTTAAATTATGATACTTCTAAAAGGATTTTCCGAATTAATTGCAGATATTTTAAGTAGTTTCTTCAGCTGCACAATTTATTCCCTCGTAATTATTCGAATAATGGACTTTGGATTATTTTGCTTTAAAGTAATTCACGAGAAACTAAAACCTAGAAATTAATTGAAAATTTTTTTGCGAAATTATATAGTCATTATTTTTCGTCGTTAGAAATAGGAAGGGTCATTACCTGGTCGATTACGTGACATTTCGTGCGTGAAAAATTTTCCAAAAGAAAGTTTTTACTTCGACTCATTCTTTTTCCATTTCGTCGCGGTTTGTTCCTTTTTTTTTTTTCTCTGCGAGTAAATTTCGAACGCAAGAAATTCACAACTCCTTTGGGAACGAGAAAGACAAACGTTTTTACAGCCCCGCCAGATTTAAAGAACCGCAGCCTTGACGTAGGTTTAAGTATTTGATTACAGCCCTACAGCCCCGTAACTCGCCTGGGTAACTACCTTGCAGGTGCATAACTACCGACCCTCTTGCTCCGCTCTTTTTTGTACTCGCCTCATACGATACTTTGTTACACCGCCGTTAATTTTAACGCGCTTTACGTGCTTCCGATTTCTTTAACTTTTACTTTTTGGGTCGTTAAAACTGAGAAACAGTTATATCAGTTGACCAAGTCGACCGTTTATTTTTTGTTACTTTCCGAATGAGGAATTTAATACGTTTATCACGATCCAAGATAAGATTAGAAAATCCTATAGAAATTTCACCAACAATGCTTCTTCCCTAAATAAGTAAATTGCAAAAAATTGTTCCGTAATTAAATAATTCTAATACAAAATGATCCAGTCTTAAATTAATAATTTGTATTTTTTTTATATATATATTTAAATCCCTACCCCTTTTTCTTTTTGGTTGCAAAAACTTAACTATGCATTTTTGATAAACTATTTTATGTGAATAATATCTTTCAAAATTCTTCTTCCATGAAAATGAAATAGCGTGAAAACTATCGTATCATCGACAGTCGTGCAAATTACTTCAGCATGGTAAAATAATACTGTGTATAACGCATTACGTTTTGAGCGTTGGGAAAATTGAAATGAAAATTTTAAATAATAATAGAAGCGAGGAAAAAACAGGTTGTTACGCACTATCGATATAGCATAGAGATGATTGCGATATCACTTGGCTTGAATTATAAGCTTTACCACCGATCACGTGAGAGAACGACGGATCTGTCAAGCGCATGCACTTTGCAAACGCCGCACCGTACGTTCGATGTGTCATTGCCAATCGGCTTGATATTCAACGTTGCTGCTATTGGCGATCGCTCGTATTATCCAATTTTACTTTTTATCGCGATACTGCTTCATTGTATTTTGTTCCGATGCGTATTATCGAAAACATCTCTACACGTTTTATGATTAGACAAAAAAAAAAAAACAAAGTCACAATTATTGCAATTGATCACAAATTATTGATGCAATTATTTTTGCACAGCTTGTATTCGTTTACGAATAATAATCATATTTGTGGAATATTTGAATTTCTTAAGAAGACAAACAATTTTGTCATAAATGCAGTAAAACTTTCACTCGACTGTCTTGAATTTTGCAAAGCTTGTTCATTAACATTAGACAGATGAAAAAAAAAAAAAGAAACAACATATCTAAGATCCGCGACAATTCTGAAAGATTAATTGCAGCCAAGTACATGAAGTGCTCGCTTCATATTTCTTGTTAGGTTCTTATCAGTATCTCTGGCTTCTGCAGTAACGACTCAATTCCCTTCATCCTGTAGCTCTAAGGTTTGCTCTTATTACCTTTCAAACGGCGTCGCAATTTCACAAGACCATACAAAAAAGCAATTCATTCAGTACAAAAATCAGTTTCTTCTATTTTCGCAAAAATTAATCAATTAATTAAATACAAAAAAAAAAAAAATACACAGCCTTTTGTGCGGAGTCACAAAATAGGGAGCGTTATCTTCGTAGTGCTATTATTCGAGAATCACGGAACAGAGCTAAGTTTCGGGTACGAGCCAGTGCAGCAGCTCGTGAATTTGCACGAGACAATAATCGCAAATAAGCAGGACATTAGGGGTAAGTTAGTTGTCTGCGAGGCAAGCTCTACCAAAGGCACTCGCAGTTGCGCTTGGTAACTATCTTCCGGGGGGATTCTCCAAGACATTAGGAACACGCAAATGGGCACGTGCGGTGGCGTATATATACGTCCCACCGATGTCTATGCATGTGCGTACTAGGCATTATTTCATTATGTATAACAAGAAAAATGGTGCTGCGAGAGTACATTAATTGTACCTGAATAACCAATCAATTATGAACATTTTCAGTAACTGGAAATCCACAGTACAAGTTTTGGATGTATAATAATATATCTTGAAACTTGAATATGTTATTTTTTCAATGGGTTTTCAATTATGCATTACCGAATAAACAAACTTGGCAATCTCCAGGAAATGAAGTTACTAAATAATTTCTAAGAGTAGCTGAAAGCCCATTTAATAAAATAAACTTCTCAATAAGCGGCGATCTGACAGTACGCCAATCGACTTTCGTGACAGAAGTTGGGAAACAGGTATTTCCCATCAAGCTATTTCACATTCGATTCTTGACTATCCCAATTCCAGATTGCTCTACTCGTTTATTATTGCAATGCTTGATTATTATTGTACGGCGACATAGGATGCCATTTATATCGATCAGCGTAGGTCAAGTATCAAATTTCCAATATCTGAACGTATTGACATTTCTTGCTTAATGTGGGATTTAAACTTATTGTCTTAATTTAAGAAGCTCGCTTAATTTTTTTTTTTTTTTTTTTATGTTCAAAATAAAGTATTCTGTATAACAAATTTTCAAGGTTCGAAATAGCATTATTTAAGCTATAAATTATTCTATTATAATTTCAAAATTAATAGCAATATACAATTATAACCAAAATTTCCTACTGGTCTACTAAATAAATAAGATCAGCTAGCAATTTTGGTTTTAATTTTTTTTATTTTTCCTTATCTTCAGACTTGTCTTTATTATGTATGGATATTCATCCAAACGAAGAGTAAATCCTGAAAAAGCTTAATACGTTGAGCCATAAATTGAAAGCACCACGTGACCATAATCCAAAAGTATAGCCTTAAAAAATAAGCATAAACAGTAACGCAGAACAACGCATCATTCATCCCTCGACGGGCAATCATTTCCGTAGCAATCGCAGTGGCACGCATTGGCGTCCGGATGGGGTTTGGGTATACGAAGGAAAGTCGAAGAAGGCGTTCGTAATCGGGGTCCCTTTATTCCATTTGAAATCGACATCGTATACATCCCAAAACAATCACTCGGACGACCGGTCGCCATTACAGCCTTAACTTTGCACGCAGAAGCGACGGCGTTATGTATAGGGTGTACCGAAGGAAATAACCGTCATCTGTATTCGCGATAACATCGTAATTGAATGCGGTTGACGGGGATTTGCTATATGACATCCAACCCCCGGACATCATCCTTCCCCTTTCCATCACCCCGCGCACCTTCTCCTAACCTCGCGACCTCCGTTCCTCCCCCGTACGTCACCCCTCCGCTCCCCCGCACCCGCCTATCCCTCTGCTTCTGTTAACTCATCCCTACTTCGAACAGCTACTCGAGGTCGCGAGTATTAATCATATCAAGGCGCGGAAAAATCTACCCTTCGTTCTTTCACCTACACGTTTTACGCACAGAAACACTTGCCGGTTGGAACACTAATACGATCACACTTGTAGGATGGAAAAGAACGAGTCTCGAATGGCGATACAAAGATAGTATAGACTAGGAAACTTTATGACGGTACTTCAGTCGCTCACCCCACTTGATGCCTTCTTTTTGAGCAGCGGAGATTTTTTGCGATCCTCAGATACCAACTTTATGAAAGGATTAATTAGAATGAGAAAATGTTGCGGCATTTAGATAATGTTTTTGGATAGGTACTAATACTGGGATTGTGTTAATTTGTTTTTACCTATGGCGGGTGGTGAGGGGATAAGGGCTGACGAAAGTTATGATCCAAGTGAATTTTTGCATCACGTTTGTGACTGAAAAATTTTCGATGTGAAATAATACAGGAAACTATTGTGTAATTAAATACGAAACAAATTATATTTAAAGAATTATTTGTCAGAAAATTAATTTCTTATATAAATAAACGTTTAAATAAAAAATACTTATTACCTTATCAACAAATAAAATTAATATATTAACGATAAATGATTAGTGACAAATTAATATAGTCATTGATTAATTTTAAATTAGTATTTTATTAATATTTCACAATATAACTGATATACAGAAATAAATATAAAAACGCTTTAAATTGTGCTTAATGACTTTTGAATAACAATCAAAAGGATTGAAATGAAAAAATTTCTAAATTGGAGTTTAAAACTCTTTAACTTTCGACCTAAGAGTAAACTAAAATATTCATAAGAGGCATAGCGTCTACGTTAAAACAGGAATTCTCGCGAAGACATTTGCACCGCATCCAGTGAATTCAGTTGAATCGTGGGTATCGCATGCAAATGAGCGATTTGTAAATTTGGCGACGAAGCAGAAGCCCTAGTGGTATCGGAATTCTTTTCACGAACGCGAGCAGGCGAGAAATGATATTTATGTCCGAAGTTACTCCAGACCGGAACGTCTTCTCGCTTCACGGTCTATTCCCTTTACTCGTACGACACTGGTTAGAGAGAACGCCGTTAGAGATACGCTCGATGGCGATGTCACGCTGTCGGTACCCGGTTTTTTCAACAGAGCTTTCCTTTCGACGAACCAAAGATACAGCGCTAAAGGAGAGACGACGCTAGACAGGGTGTGCGACGTTACGACCCGGACATCCTCCGCGTGTCGACCGAAACCGCGTCGCGCTCATAATTCAAATTTTATCGCTCGAAAACGCTAAGGAGACTTTCGCACTCGTTACACGAATCTACGAATGCGATTTGTGAACACTTTTTTTTATCTTTTTAACTTTTATTATTCTTTGCAAGATGTTTTCTTTTTTCTTTTTTCTTTTTTCTTTTTTGTACATATCTTCAACAAACTTTTAAATTTCATGCACGCTATTATTATGATAAACTATTTAAACAATTTTAAATGACACAACAAAGAAATTGTTATTACGATATTTTGCAAACACACGGAAAAGATTTAAATGCGAAAGATCACGAAGAGAATTTTGCAGAGCAATTAAATATAAGTTAGTGTATAAAAGGGCAGACTACTAAACTAGAGATTAATTTTTCTTTTTTCTGGATGTAACTATGAAATAGGGTTGTACGAGCGTGCGCAAACAGCTCGGCCCATTTGAAATAACATAGGCAGGTCGGAGTCTGCTCGAGTCGCGTAAGTTATTTCAAATGGACCGGACTGCTCGCAAACCCTACCCCGAAAAAAAGTTTACCAACTATTATTCTAATTTAGTCGACGTACACTTTTATTGTCGTTTTATTGAAGTTTAATGTTCCAATAAAGTACCGTTCTCAAAATAAAATTCAACAACAACACAGTTAAAATTCACATAACGTCATGATGTGCCATTTTTTCGTCTCCCCCTTTAAAACGACTTTCTTTTTTTTCTCCAAAATTGTTTTCCTTTGATTTAAATCTTACAATGAATTTATAAACAACTTAATCCGTATTTTTTTTTTTTTTTTGAGGCAAATAATTTATGTTGAAATTCAGAAAAATCATGAAATCATTTTGAAAGGAGAAAAAGAGAAATTTGCAGTGAAATTCGCCAGTCTGCCAAAAATAATTATAAAAAGTTGAAAATTATTCGAGGAACGAAAGTAGGTTGTCCGCAAAAGAGACGCCGGTTAAGATTAATTGTAATTTTAGCGGAGATTGTCGACCCTGCGGTGAGCTTTTTGCCGAACATAATGCATAGCGAAAGACGACACCCTTATCTCGGGATCTTTAATTCCGAGCGCGAGCTCACTCTCGCAGGAGGGGTCGCGCGTCTCGTCGTCATTTGTCCGTAGCATCGAGCAGGGGGCAAAACTCTCTCTCGTTCCTTCTCTTTCGCACAAGCGTGCGGACGTCCGCGGTCCGTGCTCAGCGAAGGAAAGGATGGGCTGGAAATTGCCTTCGCTGATTTCATTTCGTGGTAGATTATTTTAAGGGGACCGTCGCTTTTTTCCCCGCATGATTAATACGATTTTTGAGAGAGCAACCACCAACACAAACGCATTCACGTACACACGGAGCCTGATGCTGAGCTCCGATGGGGAGAGCTAACTCGATTTCATTTCGCGCACGCGATGCTTACTATACTCGCCATTGTATACCTACATTCGCGACAGCGATATTGTTCGGCTTAAGCGCCGAGATCTACCTACAATAACTGTAATCGAATTTTCAACGTGATGCTCCTTTTTTACTTTTTACCGTCCCATCAACTTTCTTATTTATTTCGCCTAGGTTTTTATACTTCATTAAGTGTTCTCTCAGTTTGATGTTGCACTTTTTTCGGTTTTCTAATTAAAACGGAGTTACTGTTTTTAAGGTCTTTCTAGAAAGTTGAAATTTAAAACTTTTCGGTGACTTCTTTTTAGAGGCATTTTTTCTTTTAAATTGTAGTATTGATTTTACAGTTGATCGATACAAAACAATTTACTTTTTCTCATTGTTGCAGAAATGCTTATAAATTTCTTATATCAATTAATAATTTTGTTTTACTGATAACGTTGATAAAAGTTGATAAAAGTAATATTTTTTTACACTTACCTTAAAACGATTCAACAGGAAAAATAATTCGTTTAATACCAATGTTCAACTAAACTCAGAAGATGAATTCAATAGAATAAATAATAAATTCTCTAAACCATTAAGTATACATTCGAACCCCCCCCTCCCCCCGAATCATTAAATAAACAAGAAAACCTGGATCACGAGTCCAACAGAATAAGCGACAAAAGCAAAATCGAAATCCCAGGACGAAATTTCAATTAAAGTAAAAAAGATTATCGAAAATTGAAAAGGAAAATGAAAGAGCGAAGTCTAAGGCCAGTCAGTTCCCGGGGACTCCCCTATTTATCAATGTATCGCTTTCATCAGTTGACACACAAATGTAGCGGCAATCCATTATTTCAAAATGACATATTATAAAATCCAAGCAGCAAATATTTGCCGAAGCTTTCATTATCTCGGAGCGACCCCTTTCAGTCATGCTCGAATAAAGGTAGCAGCCTGCTCTACTCAGGGAGGGTCCTGCAAAATCGAAACGGAAGTCGCTCGATCGCCTCGGCGCTCTATAAATTTCATCCCAGGCGTGCGTCCGTGAGTTTTAAGGAGTTTCAACGTCCCATTATAAAGTCTTCACCGAATATAATAACATCTGACTCCGCGGCCTGGAAGACATTAGGGAAATGGCGCAGGCCCTCGTCTTGTCTTTCTCCTCCTGCTGCGTGCCTTTCTACCTAAATCGGCCAACTTCGATATGCAACGGCTTTACTTTTCCAAGCATACAATACCAAACCCAGCCAGTTATATTGGAGAGAGCGTTATTCGATTTCAAATTTTACCAGTTTCTGTCGGGGAAACGTTACAATAAAACTAACGTCCATGTTTTTCAAGTACTAATAAGAAAGTGTCTCATTTTGCTTTTCCAGACAAAATAGTAACTTCCTTTTTTATTTTTTTTTGTTTTTGTTTTTGTTCTGTAAGTAAAAATAATCTAATTCAGATAGGATTAAAATGAGATAGAAGGATGGAAGCATTTTTTTCAAGTATTAATAAGAATGTATTCTTTTTTTTTTCCTTTTCTTCGTCTTCGTTTGTTGTCGGTAGTAATGAAGCCCTATCGAATTCCGTAATATATTAGATATTAGTGCGCTAATTATGATAATATATACAGATGAGTATATAACAAAAAATCGTCGCTTTTAGAACGTCTCTAAATGAAAACAATCATTATCTTTATACACAAATCCTTATCGTTTGTACTTAATCTTACAGAGCGGTGTAATATACATTGTCCTTTGTGTGCTCAACCCTTCGCACGCACTCACACACGCACATGCACACGTACGCATACAAATACATATACTCGCATACAATTTGCCTATTCACGCTTGACTCGATAGTTTGGGACATTACTTGTGGTATTCGGTCAGAATGTGTGGTAGAGGTACTAGTGCTGGACCAATGATGTTCTTCAACCCTTCGTTATTCAACTTATTCGCATTCACCCTTTTTATAACCAACATTACACAATTCAAAGTTTTATTATTTCATCACATTTTTACAACTTGAGATTTATTTTCACTGGTATCTCTACCCAAAAAATAGCATTAACAAAAATTCATATAAAATTTCAAATAGAATTTGCAAAAAATTTTGTATAAAAGACCAGCTTTAGGATACATTTTTGAAAACAATTTTATCTCTCTTTTTCTTTTTTTTTTCTTGTCAACTTTAAAGTACAAAAAATTCTTTTGTTTGCAATAAATGAATTTCTTTTGAAATGTAAATTGTTTGTAGTCTGCACGTGTTACAATTTGTTTTGGTATAAGTAGCTGACTTTTTGGCATGAAATAAAGCTGTGACTAAAGCTCCTCGAGTGGCGGTGTACAGTGCATTGGAAATCATCGGAAGTTTAAAAACAATACGAATATCACATTTCAAGTCGAACATAGTCGGCGATTCAGTGTTACGTGGAACGTGTGTAGTCGAGGAGCAAATTATCTTACTCTGTAATCTTTGGTAACAGCTGTACGAAACCTAACATTTCCGTTATTCGCACGCGTAGGTTAGTACAAAATACGCTCGTTTACTTGCAAACGTCATCCTTTCGTCTTTTATTATTTTTATTATACAGTTAACGAAACAGGACTCAGAAGCCTTAATCATAGTAAAAACATTTGGAAGAAATAACATCACGCATGCAAATCATCGGTTACCTACTAAATGTCATGGAAACTGCAAAAATTTGCATTTTATCAAATAAACAATTTATCAATTCATCAATTTCTCTACACCATCTTCTAAATCTTAAATGTTTAATAAAGTGTTTATTTGATGAAATTCGTTGACAAGAGTGAAGGAAAATGAAAAAAAAAAAAAAAGGAAAAGATTGTTTAATAAAATTTCCAGTAATGATTTGGTGACAGTTTATTGTGACGCTTTTTCCATGATATTCAGTAGTGACACCCATATAAGTAATATCACGCACTGAAGCGACGTTGAGCTATCATCGATTGTTCGCAGCCCCGTCACTCGTCTTTTGAATGATGTGTAAGTCGTATGTACAGTTTATTGTTCTCGATGCGTCGATTCTCGTCGCGAAGATTGTTTGTCATGGCACGTCTTTTTACAGCCAATGAACGACGGGAATCGAAGGAAACGGTGCTTTACAAACCGATGAAAGATCTTGACAACAAGGTTCTCGCTCCGTATACTCGCAGTGTCACATGTTACAGATTTTCATTTTCCCATATGTACAGATTATTGTTGTCGAATGTCTTCCTCGGCGATCGAAGTCGATTGTTTCCTTCCCAAACGCCTCCTAAATTCAGTAACCATCGAGACATCTGAGCTTCTTCATGGGAGGCTGAACCTCGTCTCAGCTGGTTGGGGCTGGCATCGACATCGGCGGCGGTTTCACTGGCCCAATTCCCGGGCCCGAAAGACCATTATTGTTCATGTCCCCGGGCCCTCTGGGGCCAACACCTATCGATGTACCGTTCACAGTTGGAGCCCCACCTGACATGTGACCCTGGAATTAGATAAATTAAAGGAATTAATAGACTTTGAGATTGCTCGAGATAGGTCATCATTGACAAAACTTAAATTTTTTTTTTTTTAAAGCTGTCTTTCGAATATTAGTTTTTGAGGAGTGTTAATTATATTAGTAAGATTTGAATCAGTCTTATTAGTGATTACAAACGTGGCATTGTATCAGGTATTGGCAATACATTAGGAACAGCGTTAAATCATCCTCCGGAAGATCTTGTTACATTAGCTGGTACGTCTTTGTTTATCAAATGTCAGATGACGTGTCTGTCAAACATGTCGAATCGTACGTACAGTCATATGGAAATAGGAACAAGACAAGTACATTGTTATTTCATCTTAAAATATAAATGATTCTTACATTACGAAGATTAAATGAATTTTATAAATTTGGTAACAATAATTATCATCTACTTTTATTCTCGAACGAATGATGTGTATTCAAGAATCATGTGAAAATTAGCTTTTAAAAGTGGTTTGCATTCAACGTTACAAGTCTTAATGCAACAAATCTCAACAAATTATACATCTCCTTTGTTTGTAGTGTTGAAAGAAGGGAGAGGAGGGAGGGTAGCACGTTAACGTCTATTTGAGAATTCGCTATCGAATACATATACTGCAAGTGCTGTTGTGCATAAGTAATTAGAATCCCTTTAGGGAAAGCACTTGACCCGTGCATCGCCATATTGAAACAAGCATTACAGAGGTCAATACATTCATCAATAGTTACGTTACGTGATTTACCAAAACTAACAGCATAATATCATGCGAATATTAACGCTGCGGTAATGGATCCGGACAAAATACAATTATACAAAATCAAATGCAATTGCTCTCAAGTCCTTGCAAAGAAGGAACTTGGCTGTTACGTTAAATGGCGTCATTAACTCAAGTGGAACTTTACTTACGTTTGCGACGTGATTATGTTGTCCCATTTGTTGACCCATAACTTGGCCCTGTTGGCTGGGGTGTTGCATGGGATTATGGCCAGGATGAACGTTCTGACCCGGTGGCGTTGGCGTCGGAGGTAATTGCCTCTTCAGATGGGCCAACGAGGACGGCGGGTGCAGAGCCATATTGGCGAAAACTAGCCTCTCCTCATAATCGTATTCACAGAGAATTTTATTTTCACACAAGTAAAACCTATCGCCGACGCAAAACCTGGAACGCAAAAAGATTTATTCCTCGTAAGAAGATTTTCATTTTCTGTCAATTGAAAATATTAAAAACTACTTTTGATTCCGGACACAATGATTCCATTCTATCGTAGTCGAAGCATTTTAAGTGTATTGTCGCAGGATGATCCTATAATGTAATTCCAGCAAAATAGATAAGGTCCAAAGTATTCGATTCAACATTGCTCTATGCTCTTTGGTCAGGAAAGTCATCGAATTTTAGAAAGCTGGCGAGCAATTATCTCAGGCAGTGGGTATTAGCGGGCGAAGCGATAATTGTGAAAAAGCAAGCGCGGTGGAAAATCGCGTTGGATTTGTTGTAAACGTGGGAGTGAGGATTGACGCGCAGGTGCGCGTCGGTGGGTGTCTTTAGCGTTTTCCCTCTTTTATTGTCGACGCGACTAACGCATAATGGGAACACGGCTTGGAACGAGTGTACGAGCAATGCGATAATTCTATTTACCGTGCGATTATGAATATCTGCCTCGAAACAGACTAGTCTGCAGTGCGCTCGTAGTTCCGGCGGGATCAAAGCGGATATGTGAACTCGTTGCGAACGAAAGGGTGATTATTATTTGGCCTGCTCATCCGCGCGCGAGTTGCCACCGCTTTGGTTTCGAACGTTTTATGCGTATATCTTTACTTGGTGACGCGCCATCATCGGCTTAATGATACTCATTCGGGAGAGATGGCATACCCTAAACGAGTAGTCATTCGTCGCAATTGGGTGGCTTTATTATGCGCCGTTCTTTTGTTATCGCTGATGCGGCCATTAATACACAGCCTTGTCCGATATTCATACATCGTGATTCGATAAAGGATGGATTAATTTAAACTGTTGCTGTTCCCACATGTTCGTTGACGTGTCTGCGAACAAGGGCGGGGGTGGAGGCGGGGAGCGGGGGGAGGGCGTTGCTCAATGCAACGTTCATTGTACAGATTATTAATTTGCTATTTCAAATGTGTCACTGGAGATTTTATAATCAAAAATTGCTAGTTGATGAACGAAAAGGTAACATGTCATTTTTCAATATATTCGGATGATTTATATATATCGTCAACAGGAAGCAATATTTGAAACTGATTTTCATTATAAATTTATTGGAAAATTAAATTCATCAATAACTCTACTTGAATATATAAAACAATCAAGAAATTGAGACCATGGCAAAGTTGGAAATCGCTCGGTACTTAATGAACTTGATACTATCATGGATTTCATTTTTCTTTTTCCTTGTTATAAGTCTTAGAAATGATACTCTTGGACGGACACTTTAATGTTCGACTTGTAAGGTAGGCGCTACGGAGGCTATAGAGAATGAGTAAAATATTAAAAATCCGCAGCGGCAAATCGCGAGAGAGTCCTCACATTGCATGGAAAATTTCAATCTGGACGCACTCAGATAACTCGGCTGAATCTTTAACGAGGGTCCCCGAACGAACGAATGAGCGAACGGATTGACGGAGACAGTCTGAATAAGTAAATGACATAACTTGTTCCTGCGCGAGACCCTATTAGATCCGATTTATCGCTCAAAAAATACACACAGACCTCTCACTACCGCCTAATCGGAATTCGATGACCGCTTTCGTGGTCATACGATAAACTCCGGAGGTGTGTGACATTTTTATAGGTCCAGGGAAGATCAATGCTGCAGAAAAGAGTTACCTTAAAATCTTCAACTACTTCTGACAGTCATAAAATTGAGATTGACAATTTTATATTTTCAGGACAAATAAAAAGCGAGACGTAAATAAATTATTGAACCATTTTTCAGTCATTATTTTCTTCTTCGTCATTTTTATGTTCTTATCTTCTTTTTTTTTTTTTTTTTTTTTTTTTTGTTT